>CAMXCT020006612.1:0-180000 GCA_947184155.2 Cladocopium goreaui | reverse complement strand
ATACCATCAATAGGATGGGGTATATACTGGAAAGAATGATGAACATATACCGTTTGGGAAGCAAGCATGGCTAGCTGGGAAATCCTCGTTTAGCTCAATAATTTTCCCATGTGTAGATGGCTCGTTTTTATGGGGAATTCCCAGCTAGCCATGTTTGATTGCCGGAGGGTAGTAGGGCTCGGTTTCAAGATTCCCTGAAACCAGGTTGGAGATTTCATCGCGTTCCAATGGTGGGATTTTAAGTATAAAACCATTGGAATGGTGGACCGTTTCCAGCATGAGCAATCGGGGTGTGACAAGGAATCCAAAATGATGGTATACGCAATGAACATGGTGGTCTTACCAGCGGAAATGGTGGTTTAGCCACCAAACCATGTGATGGTTGATGGTAAATTATTTCAACAGCATTTGATTTGGTAAATGTTGTTTCGGTTTTTACATTTGTCATATATTTATAGAGGCCAATCAAGAGTGAATCCGTGGCATCTGACTGCTGTTTCATGGATATGTTGCACTGTACCCCATTTAATTAATGTACTTTTGCTGGATGCAAATGGGACAATCTTATAGAATCATTGTTTTTTTTGTGATTGTCTAACAAGAAAAGAAACTGAAGAGTCAAATCGGATCGATTTGTGATTGAGAATTGCCCAAATATCCCTGGCAACTCCCAGCAAGTTGGCACCGATGACTACTTGGATGTTCTTCTGAATGGCCAACATCACATCTTGCCGAAATGTGATCAGACCCCAGTTGCGCAAGCCAGCGCTTCCATGGTATGGGTCAAACTTAGCCCGAAAAAATATCCTCCATGATTGTCTTTCAGTCGTCCCAACAGGTAAACAACTTGACCCACAGCCATATCTGGTTGGTGGTTTGGAACATTTTTTATTTTCCATCATTATATGTGATAATCTTTCCCATTGACTAATATTTTTCAGAGGGGTTGAAACCACCAACCAGATATTGTTTTGTTAGTTGATGTTGATTGCACCCCAATTGTATCCCTATCTGATTGATGATTTTTCAGTATACAGAAAAAACAGTTGCATATTTCCTTGAAAAACCGTCAATACCCATCTTAATCCTGAGTACACAGCCACCATCGTCCTCAGGAGGGAGATCCCGGGTTGAGCTTGTCTGGAACGGCTCCGATTCAAGAAGGCACTACCGGGCACGTACCGCGCACGGCTGGGATGGAGATGGATGGAGATCAAACATGGGGATTTAACTTGAAAAATCGGATTTACCCGGCCTGGTAAACATACGGTTTAAGCTATTGAAAATGGCCATAGAAATAGTGAGTTTTCCCATGAAAAATGGTGATTTTCCATAGTTATGTGGCTGTTTACCAGAGGGTAACCATCAAAAATGTGGATAAGCACAATTTGACCATCAAAGCTGTGGAGCAAAAACCCATTGCGATGTTGGGACTTTTGGAAACCGCGATTTCTGGGCAAAGTGGGAACTATGGGCTTGCTTGAGGCGGCAAACTCAAAATTTCAAAGTACACAGCAACATGGGTACCCTCTGGTAAACCAACATAGCTATTGACAATTGCCATTTAAAGTTGATTTACCAACTTGAAATGGTGATTTTCCATAGTCATGTCAGTTTCCCAGAGGGTAAAAACAAGACTTAGATTTGCGCACCATTTGTTTTGAACTGGCTTCGCCACTCTGAGATCTGGTGGTTTACTACCATTGTACAACCAGATGCCAGACTAGAGAATCATCCATACCCTCCGGTGTCATCAAACATGGCAACGGAAAATACCCCCATTTCTAGAGGAATTGTGTCATGAATCCTTCATTTTTGATGGGGATTTCAAATTGCCACATTTGATGACCGGAGAGTGTTTGCTCTTTAGACCTAGAAAATGAGGGCTTCCCAGGATCTTGAAGTCAACATTTGATGTTTGTTCTAACTCAATCCGACTTAAGCTAGCTTAATCCAAGAGAGTTTGTTTGTGTGTTTCCTTATTTCCCATATGCTCCATGGCTGGAATATGTATCAATATCAACATTTGCCCCTAATTTATCACCCAAATGTAGGTTTTTGTATACAAGCACTAGCACCATGTAGCATCTGGGTTTTGGCCTCATCTTTTTCCATTATTTCCACTTTATGGATGAATTGAATCCCACTTAATCCAGGTTTCCTTACTTTTGGCTTCTGGGTGTCCCCTGTGTTTCATGATTTACCATGATACAAACATGGGATTTCAATTGGGATTTTTCATTGGATGTTCCTTACCCTAAGGTAAACTAACACGACGATGGAAAATCACCAGAGGGTAGTTTAACTTGTAAGTGATATGACCAGGGTTTATGGTGATCATTTGTTAACAAACCATATATGCCACCTTCCAGTAATGTTCAATAGCTTTTTGTACGTTTACCAGAGGCTAAATCTCCATTAATCACAACTGATAATCATTGATTATCATTATTAATCACTATTAACTATAGGTATTAACCATATTCCCCTTTGGTTATTTAACATAGCTATGGAACATGGCCAATTTACAGATGATTTCCTTATGAAAAACCTCCATTTTTAATGGAATTTCCATATCATCTTCCATTGATTATCATTATTAACCATTGATTATCATTATTAACCATTGATTATCATTATTAATCACTATTAACTATAGGTATTAACCATATTAATAGTGATTAATCTTACCATAGTTCCATATTGATCTTCCAGTAATATTAATGCCATCTGGTAACCATATTAACTATAATCTTAACCATATTAATCTTCCAGTAATGTTTACCAGATGGCATTTTCCCCATGAGTTCACCGCCTGGGCGCTGGTGTCACTGGTGTCACTGCTGCCAGGCGCCACCGAACGACCGGACTTGGATGGGCTGCTGACGGTGACGCCGGCGTCTCCGGGAGGCGCTCCGTGGGGATATGATGGGGATATCAACAGTATATTATTTACATATAATTATATATATATATATATATACATATGTGTATATATATACACATATGTGTATATGTATATTTTATATACAATATATATGTATATGTATATTATATATGTATATTATATATGTATATTATATGTATATTATATGTATAATATATGTATATAGATAGTGAAACCCATATAAAACCCATTTGTTTTGACACTTTGTGGTAACCCCCTAGCTGAATACTGCAATCAGCCATATGAATGCAGGATTGACGTCACACATATAATATATATTGTCAAACCATGTAAAACCCATATGCCACGTGTTTTCTTTTTCGTTTAGGGTAAGACTCAATTTATGGACAGATATGTATATATATATATATATACATATGATTATACATATATATATAAGAATAGATGGATATTACTCATATATGTATATATTTACAGAGAGAGAGAGATAGCTGGATAGATAGATAAATAGATATTATATGGTGTACATATATAATACAGATAGATTTGGATTCCATCACCAGCAATGGGAATTTCATGGGAATGTACCTGTTCAATCTGTGGCTGGCTATTGTCTGGAGAATGGGAACACCGTTTTGGGTAAGCCATCTGGATAGTAGGGCTATGGCTACTGGTAGCACGACCGTTGCAAATCCCGTCATTCCAGTGATGTCGCGAGGTGAGATCGCAACATGATTTCTCCAAATTTTTGATAGGTACTGGTATTGTCCCACACTATGTGTATATATGTATATATGATCCAGTTATCCCCCCCGATATCCCCCTGGTTCGGATCCTCATCCCATGAGCTGCTGAAAAAAAAAATCATTTGTTGAGAAAACCATAGGAAAACCACAGGAAAACCATAGGAAAACCATAGGAAAAGCATAGGATAACCACAGGAAAACCATAGGAAAACCACAGGAAAACCATAGGAAAACCACAGGAAAACCATAGGAACATACCATAGGAAAATGGAGGTTTACCCTCTGGTAAACGTGTACATAACGAACTGGAAAGATCCACCAATTTCAATGGGTAAATCCACGAACTAAATGGGCCATTTTCAATAGCTATGTAACAAATTACCAGAGGGTAATTCTTATATAGTGAATTCTTATAAGGATGTTTTTTTGTTGTTGTTTTTTCAGCTATCAACAGAAAAAAAAATCGGGAATATTGCAAGCATGGGAATTTGATTGGACAAAGCTGATGGTTAGCCTATTGAATCCTATTGATATGTTATCTCCCATCCAACTTTCATAGAATCAGAAAAAAAAACAGCATCAACAATAAATATTCCATCAATATTCCCTACCCTCTGGTAAATAAACATAGACCCTGATTTTATAACCCATTTTTAATGGAAACTAATTTTCCAAGTCCTATTTGCCAGGGTCTATGTTAATTTACTAGAGGGTATAAGTAACATAAACCATAGTTATTGGAGCATGATAAACCCATATTTAACCCATTATCATCATAGTGTAATTGATATCCCAAAAAACCTGACGTTTCAATAGGTCATCCCACATCTTCGATGAGGTCCTGGAGCCTCCGGAGCATCCGGAGTGCCTGGAGGTTACAAACCCCGCTGAGCAGTGACACCATGTTTTTGGAGCACAACAAAAACAATGAACACGGGGATTTGCCATGGATTTCCATGATTTTTCCTGATGTTTTTGGCGATTTCCCAAGATTTTCCTCATGTTTCCTGTTTTTTTTGGTTTCCAACTCCGTTGAAATTGAAAGTTGAACAAGTGATCTCAGCAAAAGAAAGGGGCTATCAAAATATAAAGGACATGTTGCCTACAAACATTAGGAGTTTATTGGAGTTTAATGCTGAAAACGTAGAACACACGAGTTGGCGCAGACTTTAACTCAGCAAGGTTTGGTATCTTAGCGAGTTAATGGCGATGGCTACCAGAAAAAAGTGAGCATATTGACCCATCGGAATGAAGATTTAATCTACAATAATAGGGATATAGGGAGGGACGTGCACAATTTACAAGAAGAAATCAAACATCACCCAAATGTAGGTAGACAAATCTTGAACAGATCACGTGAACCATGAATTGATATTCAAATCATTGCTTTGGAAGCAATTCAACTGGTGAATCGATAACGAATCCACAAGGTGATGCCCGAGTTCCTTGGTCAAGTTGTTTTATCACCGCGGCAACTTCTGTACAGTTGTGGCCATTTATTAGTTATAACTGGTTATAAATGGGATTATACATTCTATAAATGGGGTTATAATTACTTGTAACTGGTAAAGGGCCAAAACTGTAGGGTTTATGGTAGATACCTTGACCTAATGGGGTTGATCACTGTCCCAGATCCTCAGTCAACTGCATCCGTTGGAGCATATTTGTAATTCTCGTCAAAGTGTTGACATCACAGCATGTTCTTGGGGTGCAGTAGCGGTTATAAGTGTATTAGGCACAGGGGTTATATATATATATATACATGTATATATGTTTCCAACTTGTGGAGGTGAACTCGCCCATGAAAACCCGCAGCTGCACCACCAAGTATCATAAAAAGTTCTACGCCAAATCTACGTTTCTGCTGGGTAAGGTCCGGTAGGGTATTGATTCGGGGATGAAAGTCATTGTGATTCCTCAGCACAAAGGCACTGCTGTGTGCTTCTGCTAAGTGGTGGAGACGGAATTCGCAAAGCCATCGGGGACGCGGGCAACCGCCACTGTGGCCAGCCAGAGAGGTGAGTTTACAAGAATCAAAGTCTTCCAACCAACTGGGGTTGTTTGAAAATATATAATGTGGTATACCCGCCCAAATAATCATTTGATAGGGAACATCATGATGATCCAGTGGATTGGATGGTACAAGCAGGTTGAAGCAGAACGATCTCTGATGACAGCATGAAGCGACCGAAACCGGCTGCTGGAATAAAGAGAAGCGCTGTTGCCGCCAATGACCCAGAATCAGCTTACAGTGGGATTGAAATCCTGAACAACAACTGCAGATTGGTGACTCTTTGAAAAGTGATCATAGTTTTCCTTCAAAAAACAATGATCCTAGTTTTCCTCTTTCGAAGGTGTCCTTTTTGGGTCTTTGTGTATTCCTATATACTTGGTATGGTTATGCAACTCCATGAATGACGAGAACAATCGAGGACATAATTCTGGGCCTTGTTTTCCTCGAAGATTACTGTATTCCTGGTGTAAAATCACTGAAAATTGTGACATTTTGTGACACTTGCTGTTCGGGGGGTACTAAATGGAAACTGAGAGAAACTCACCGGAGGTGTCAATGGTGAATTGTGTGAAAATCACCAGGGAAAAAAACATATCCCTTTATGAAAATGGTTCTTTCTCGGCCTTAATCGATCTCATGAAAGCTCATCATGTTTAATTTAGAGATATTTAGAATAGAGATATTTATTTAATCTAGAGATATTTAGAGATATCTCATGTTTATCCATGTTTATCCTGAAGGAATGTCGATCCTGGATTGACACCCCATGTGGCTGCTAAAGTATCACTATTTTGGGAGAGCCCCCCCTGGCATAAACAACCCAGGGGGTTATGAATATGAGGTTGATTTCATGACATCATGACAGTTCGAACATCATCGTCCAGCATTTAGAGCTCCTGTGGACCTGCTTTGATCTCAGGATGTCGGTTCTGTCACTTCACAAAAAAGCCGGTTTCGCCGTGCCTTTTGTGAGTTGCAGCTGGCGTAAATGGCATTGAAGTCGGTGAAGAAAGAACCAGTCAAATAACGCAATAATTGACAATAATGATCAAACTTCATTTGCAAAACAAAGTTAATGACTCAAGGAATCGCAAATGGACCGACCCTAACATATCCCACAGCTGAAAAAGCCTCATTCACAGGGTGCTCGATGCAACACACAAGACTGATGTTTGGTTTCATACACACTCTTGACTCGTCCCATCAATTCTACGCTAAAAATCAGATAACGAAACCCATGTGGCTGAAAACTCCCCGCGGAGCGGGACATGTTAAAATGACGTGTCTCCAGCCCCTCATCCATCCAATTATCATCAATATATATATATATATATTATATATATAATATCTATCAGTTTAGTTCCAACGTCTTTAACGTCCAAGAAGATTCCGAAACGTCTATATCCAGGATTCTCCATGATTTCCAGTTAGAGTTCCAGCTTGGAGGTCCCAGGCAAGTGCCGTGTGCATGGCTTGGCTCCTCCTTCCCTTGCTGTGGCTTTCGGCCGCGGACGCGAAGGGACCGCCCTTGCTGATTGGTGGCGTGGAATTCTCGCACGAGGATGATATTGAAGCTTGTTCAAGGCAAACGCTGGATGATTGGAACATGATTGGAACTGGAAGAATATTATCTATATATTATATGTATATAATTATATACATATATGTTGAACTAGCCTTCTGAAAAGCCTAACATCAACAGGGGGTTGAGTTTTAGACCCGCGCCATGATGATTCCACCGGAAATGCCGAAGGCACGGGTTGGTTGGCGGGTCGAAACTACCAACCCGTTGTAGGCCTACGTGTTGGTGTTGTTGTTGTTGTTTTTGTTGTTGTTGTTGGTGTTGTTGTTGTTGTTGTTGCTGTTGCTGTTGCTGTTGCTGTTGCTGTTGTTGTTGTTGTTGTCGTTGTCCTTGTCATTGTTGTTGTTGTTGTTGTTGTCGTTGTCGTTGTCGTTGTCGTTGTCCTCCTTGTTGTTGTTGTTGTTGTTGTCGTTGTCCTTGTTGTTGTTGTTGTTGTTGTTGTTGTTGTTGTCCTTGTCCTTGTCCTTGTCCTTGTCCTTGTCCTTGTTGTTGTTGTCGTTGTCGTTGTCCTTGTTGTTGTTGTTGTTGTTGTTGTTGTTGTTGTCGTTGTCGTTGTCCTTGTTGTTGTTGTTGTTGTTGTTGTCGTTGTCCTCCTTGTTGTTGTTGTTGTTGTTGTTGTTGTTGTTGTTGTTGTTGTTGTTGTCGTTGTCGTTGTCGTTGTCCTTGTTGTTGTTGTTGTTGTTGTTGTTGTTGTTGTTGTGGTTGTCGTTGTCGTCGTCGTTGTCCTTGTCGTCGTTGTTGTTGTTGTTGTTGTCGTTATCGTTGTCCTTGTCGTCGTTGTGGTTGTTGTTGTTGCTGTTGCTGTTGTTGTTTGTGTCGTTGTTGTGGTTGGTTGGTTGGTTGGGTGGGTGGGTGGGTGGGTGGGTCGGTCGGTCGGTCGGTCGGTCGGTCGGACAATTGTTGTTGTTGTTGTCGTTGTCGTTGTCGTTGTCGTGTCGTCGTCGTTGTCGTGGTCGTTTTCGTCGTCGTCGTCGTCGTGGTTGTTGTTGTTGTTGCTGTTGTCGTTGCTGTTGCTGTTGGTGTTGCTGTTGGTGTTGCTGTTGCTGTTGCTGTTGCTGTTGCTGTTGTTGTTGTTGTTGTTGTTGTTGTTTCATTGTTGTTGTTTCATTGTTGTTGTTGTTTCATTGTTGTTGTTGTTGTGTTTCATTGTTGTTGTTTCATTGTTGTTGTTTCATTGTTGTTGTTTCATTGTTGTTGTTTCATTGTTGTTGTTTCATTGTTGTTGTTTCATTGTTGTTGTTTCATTGTTGTTGTTTTTTTGTTGTTGTTGTTTCATTGTTGTTGTTTCATTGTTGTTGTTTTTTTGTTGTTGTTTCTTTGTTGTTGTTTCATTGTTGTTGTTTCATTGTTGTTGTTTCACTGTTGTTGTTTCATTGTTGTTGTTTCATTGTTGTTGTTTCATTGTTGTTGTTTCATTGTTGTTGTTTCATTGTTGTTGTTTCATTGTTGTTGTTTCATTGTTGTTGTTTCATTGTTGTTGTTTTTTTGTTGTTGTTTCTTTGTTGTTGTTTCATTGTTGTTGTTTCATTGTTGTTGTTTCACTGTTGTTGTTTCATTGTTGTTGTTTCATTGTCGTTGTCTCATTGTTGTTGTTTCATTGTTGTTGTCTCATTGTTGTTGTTTCATTGTTGTTGTTTCATTGTTGTTGTTTCATTGTTGTTGTTTCATTGTTGTTGTTTCATTGTTGTTTTTTTGTTGTTGTTTCATTGTTGTTGTTGTTGTTGTGGTTGTTGTGGTTGTTGGTGTTGTTGGTGTTGTTGGTGTTGTTGGTGTTGTTGGTGTTGTTGGTGTTGTTGGTGTTGTTTGTGTTGTTGGTGTTGTTGTTGTTGTTGCTGTTGTTGTTGTTGCTGTTGTTGTTGTTGTTGTTGCTGTTGGCGCTGTTGGTTTTGTTGGTGCTGTTGGTGTTGGTGTTAGTGGTGTTGTTGTTGTTGTCGTTGTTGTCGTCATCGTCGTCCGTTTTTCCCACTTTGCCATGGTTTGCCATGTGGTTTTGTCCACATTACGGCATTCCTTCAGTGCGGTATGTGAGATGTTTATTGCTGATTCGCAAGCATTGCGAGTTGTTCACCAAGGGATTTTGGAGAATGCAGAATTGCGAGCTTTCCCAAAATTCTCAGGTCATGTTGATTGGGCCCCCAGATCTTCAACTAACCGTACCGTTGACCCATGTGTGTAGTTTGAAATACAAACGCCAATCCAACATTTTCTGTTTAAGACCAGCAATTCAGTTTTGCATGTTAGTTATCATGTTTGGGGTGATGTCCGTGTTTGGCAGATGGAAGTCTCCTTCTCCTCCTCCTCCTCCTCCGCCTCCTCCTCATCATCATCATCATCATCATCGTCCTTGTCGTGGTCGTGGTCGTCATCATTTCGTTGATAAACATCATTTAGCACATCCGGATATAATTTTGATTAATTTTGTTGATCAATTATCATCAATGTGAATTCCAGTACAACACTATCATATGCAAAATAATTTAATGTGGTTAACTGGTTAACACAATGATGACTGGGGGATGGTAAACATGGCATTGTTTTAACCACATAAAACACCAATGGATGATACCAATTTTTTATCGATCATCTCAGTGGATGCAGCACTTCCGAAGCCAGGACAACATGGAAAAATTGTCCAACCTCTTTGGTCAGGTCCCTGGCCTCGGCCCGAAAGATTTGGAGTGCTCCAGTTGATAGCTGTATTCCATCAATAAACTTACCCTCTGGTAAACTAACATAGCTATTGAAAATTGCCGTTTATAGTGGATTTACCCATTCAAAATGGTGATTTTCCATAGTTATGTTAGTTTACCAGAGGGTAATAATATGAACAATGGCGGCACCACCAACAAAAGTTGGGATTTATTATTGGTGATTTATTTATGTTGGCTGAGTTTGTTTAGTTTACTCAAACCCGTTGGGTTTAGGGTGATAAAGATATCTATTACGACATGGAGCAACAGAAACCAAAAACATAGCTTGGAGGGCAGGACCTTGCAGATGAACTAGCCAGCCTCCAAACACATCCAATCAGCTGGCTGGAACTCGTGGATTTTCCACTTACAGATTGTCCGCTTGCACATATGATTTAATTGATAACAACAAAAATCCAAAAATGGTGGCATTTTCCATTGCAGTCTTAGATTACTGAAGGTTGTGTGAGATATATTACACCACCGGAGATGAGCCAGCTTGGTGGTAAAACGGTTTTGATACAGATGGAATTATACACATGTCGGCTCATTCATTGATTTCAGTTTCATGGAGATAATGTTTCCTCAAATTTAATAGACCATAAAGCTTTTGAGGAATCTATGGGGAGCAGCGTGTGACAAGGTCCATAAACCGTTTGTGGAGGTGCCCAAAGGTACTGTAGCTGCGGGTGCTTATGGCTGCTTATGTCTCCACATATCATCTGGTTGGTGGTTTGGAACCATGGAATTGTATGACTTCCCATCTATTGGGAATTTCATAATCCCAACTGACGAACTCCATCATTTTTCAGAGGGGTAGAAACCAACCACCAACCATATATATATATATATATATGTTATATATATATATTAACCATCATTAACCATATAATAACCATATAATAACGATCAGAGGGGTGGCGAAAAAGCACCAACCAGATCATGTGGTTAGTTTTACATCGCATCCCATGGGTTGATCCCCGTCCCCGTATCCATTCAGTGTGCGACTGGAAGAATTCCTGCATAGTCCTCTCCCACAAAAATGACAAAAAGTCATATTTATCACTGTTTAAGTATAGGATTTTGCCATTTTCCGTGGGAGCTACTATAGTATGATGATGAGCTCTTACATCCTTATATGCAAACATGCGCCATGTTTGATTGTTTCTGGGAGGGCAGAAGGGCACTCGCCTCAATTCCATCTCCTGGTAATTTCTTCTATTTGGCTATAGCAAGAGCAAATGATGAGTTTTCCAATCAGTGAATGATCCAGAGGAAGTCCTGATGAACGATTTTTTTGTTCAAAAAAGCTATTGAAATCTTTGAAATGTGAGATGGACCCATCAAAGTACCCATCAAAGTACCCAGTAGTACCCAGTAGTACCAATTCTCCCAGTACCCAGTTGACCCAAGAAGGTCTTCAATTCTTGGAAGCCGGGGAAGCCATATCCAGTACCCAGTAGTTGCTGATCATCCCCATGGGATGGGACGCTGACTTTTTGGGGGAAGTCGTCATCCAAGCATGGCAGGGTCGGTAATTTATGGGGGGATGATCTCATATCATATATTTCTTATTAATGTATATACATAGCTATTTCTATTTAAGTGTATTAATACATTATTTTTGGTTATATATATATATATAAATATATATACACTAATATCCAATTAGAATATCCACATTTTATCCCAATGTGCTCGAAGTGCTACCATACATCCCCAATTTCAGGGCTATGTGAGGGGATAACCTCCCAAATATGGCCTTGGTCTGGCACAGTATTCTATTTTAGGATCCTGACATTCCTATTGAGAAATGTCATATAGTAAGCTCTATACATATATATATATACGTATATATATATATATGTATATATATATATATGTATATATATATATACATATGCATATCATATTCTATATATCCAGCTATTGAGCTCAGGTCTTCTACACACACATCTTATCCCCCGAGAACGCCGCGGCAGCTTCTAGCTGGCAATCCCTGGAGAGCGACGTCTGGCAGATGGCACGAATGGCCTTGGAAGTGCCAGCGCTGGCACTACCTGTGGCCATGTGTTTGTACAACTTCTTCTGGTGGGGATGGGAAAGTTGGGGCACTCTGTCAGTTTGGTGGTGGAAAAACCTGCAGCTGTGAATTTTAGCATGCAGGGTATGTTTTTCTACGTATGTTTAATATTTACATGTTTAATAGAACAAATTAAATTAAAGTGTATAAATAACATGTTCGAATTCCAATGTTTTTGGTGTGTGAGAATGAACTGGGTAAACTTGCTGGTGAAAAGTAAATGGGCCAAGTGTCAAGTGTTATCCAGACACAGACATATCAGTACAATATCAGTTATACATATCATATCATACAATTGTACCGTACCTCGCTAAAATTTATTGAATTTAGCAATTTTTAGCACGACCGGCAGGACCGAATGATCACAAGTCCCGGTCGATGCTTCCATGTTTCCCCAATGGTTTGACGGTGAGTCGCATCGCGGGTCTGGTGCGGGGCTGTGTTGTTCGGGACCATGATTTGTTGCGCGGATGAGTGGAGGTCCCATTAAATGATCAGCAGGACTTTATCTACTTGACTGTAGAGCCACAACCATCAGCAATCCTGACAGATCGTAGTCACCAGTTCGCTAGCTGGTTTATAACGACGCCGAAGTTTAACTAGGGATTATGATGATGTTAACTATATAGTTGAATGGGATGTCAAAGAAAATTGTAACTATGGGGGCACAGTACTTTACTCATCATATTTCGTCATATACTCATCATTTTCAGCATCATTGTGCCACGTTTTCCCGGTATTTCTTTCATGTATGTTTCATGCTGGCTTCTCTTTTCGCATCTTTTCGCCTTGTTTGGAGATGGGTTTACGCACTGGCAGGTGGGAAGGGCCGCAAAACAACGAACCAAACCTGCGAGCTGGCTATGAGGCGGGCTTGTGGCCAGGACCTGCTGATTTGCCTGCAGTAAGCCTTAGTTGAATGGTTGGTTATATAGACTAAGATCTTGTTATAATTATATAAGCCTTAGTTAGCATATATCTATATCTAGTTGAATGTATTAGCCTTAGTTGGTGATCTTTCATATATAGTTGAACGGTTGAATAGTTATATAGCCTTCTATAGTTGGTTATATAGTTGAATGGTTGGTTATATAGACTAAGATCTTGTTATAATTATATATAAGCCTTACTGTAGTTAGCATATATCTATATCTAGTTGAATGTATTAGCCTTAGTTGGTGATCTTTCATATATAGTTGAACGGTTGAATAGTTATATAGCCTTCTATAGTTGGTTATATAGTTGAATGGTTGGTTATATAGACTAAGATCTTGTTATAATTATATATAAGCCTTACTGTAGTTAGCATATATCTACATCTAGTTGAATGTATTAGCCTTAGTTGGTGATCTTTCATATATAGTTGAACGGTTGAATAGTTATATAGCCTTCTATAGTTGGTTATATAGTTGAATGGTTGGTTATATAGACTAAGATCTTGTTATAATTATATATAAGCCTTACTGTAGTTAGCATATATCTACATCTAGTTGAATGTATTAGCCTTAGTTGGTGATCTTTCATATATAGTTGAACGGTTGAATAGTTATATAGCCTTCTATAGTTGGTTATATAGTTGAATGGTTGGTTATATAGTTGAATGGTTGGTTATATATATATATATATACATATGCTTTCCCTAGAATAGAATAGACAAGATACATATCCAGTACTTGCTACGTGGCAACGGTTCACAAAGATGGTGCGTTTCAAATCTTCCATCTTAGGTTCCCGGGATAATCATCCAGCACGGTGGTACGAAACCACGAAACCCCAGTGTTTAGTCGGTTTAGAAGCCCCAGTAAGTACAGGTACATCTACCATAAACCCTATAGTTGTCTTAGTTGCAAATCGACTTAGCTAACAAAAACGGGCACCAGCTTGCGATACATTCACCTCTTTGGGATACATTTGGACATGACCAGCTTGATTTGCGTGCTTACCTTCTACGAGCTGGTTACACCCATGTACTTCTAATTCATTGTATAACCCCATCTTGCTATGGTTGTAATTACTAGCTAGCGAAGAACCATACTCACATGATCTTATATGACATTATAAGTTATAAACTAACTTATCTAACTATTAGGGGCATCACCGATAGTACCAGCCATTCTCAGCTCACCTGTGTGGCTCAGCGAGGCCTCGGAGTTGATGTACCTTGCAGTGAAACATGCAGGTTGCGATGGTCCAAAGATGGAGATGAAGCCTGGCATCGACGTCGACGTTACCCTCTGGTAAACATACAAAAAGCTATTGAACATGGCCATTTGTAGTGAGTTTTCTCATTAAAAATTGTGATTTTCCATAGTTATGTTGCTGTTTACCAGAGGGTACGGTAACTCTATGGATTTTTTGCATCCAAAGATTTTTAGATGATGCAAAGATGATCCATTTGGATAGTTCCTATGATACTATGGGATATACTATGGGATTAGTTAACTGATTGGTTCGCCTAGGATGTAACTGTAGATATGTCTATGCAAATATATAGATATATATATATATACACATGTATATATGTATATATACACAACATGTTGGAGGGGTCGTATGGGGGGGGTGATCATTCATACATATATAATTATATATATATATACATGTATATATAATTGTATGTATATATATATGCATACATACAATGGATTCCAACCCAGGCGAACTAAGCAGTTAACTAGTCCCATCGACCATCGAAGAAAGTAGTGACGTCAGTCCCTGGATCCCTATAGGGTCCATAGGGCGGGACACAAACGAATGACATGCCTGATTGATTCGGAAATATCATGAAACCATCCCGCATCCCAGCCCTTGTACAAACCTATCCAACAAGAAATATATCCGCCACAATCCCTAGATTGCCTTAAACAAGATTATATAGACCAAGTGACCTGTCTCAAGCCTATCATTCTACCTATCATTGTTTTCCCCATCATTCATGCATAACCCATCTATATGTGTAATACTCATAATCTATAGTCTATTTGTAAGACTCAATATTGGTTATAGAATCATCTATAATCAGCCAACCATCATTTCTCAGCGGCAATCCCTATAAAACCCTATCGTAACTGATATGTTTCATGGTTTTTTTATATGTAAATCCCATATAAATTCCATGAAAAACTGGTGGAGATCAGATAAACTGCTGGATATCTGTCTGTAATCCCTGGATTCTATTTCATTTATTGTTTATAATCCTCTATAATCCATCTATATCATCCATAATCCATAATCCATCTACATGGTAAGCGGCTCACAGAATGCCGCCTGTTTTTCCAACCGTGGCGAGTTCATTTTGCGTGTGTTTTCTCGAGGATTTGTGTTTGGGTCCTTTTTTGTTGAGTTGTCAAGTCCTGCGACATTTTTTTATTTTATTTTCTTTGTGCCAGACTTGTTTCACATGCGTTTCAGGACTTGAGTCAAATTTCTATAGACATCATTTGGACCTAATGAAGGTGTCCACGTTCTGTACAACCATTGTTTGACCAGTGTATCAATCTCGGAGTGAAGCTTGGATCCCATATTTCCCTTCATGCGAATTTTCACCGATTCCAATGAAGAATTTCAAACTTCGCCAATGGCGATCAATACGTTGGGTTCCCGCGACCTGGGACAAATGACGGGGAATGGTGCGCAATGGAAGGTACTTGAAGAAGTGAAGAGCGTAGCATCAAGAGCGTGTCAGAAGCAGTGTGAACAAGACGTTATTACCAACCCCACCCCACAGGCACGAAAGCAAAAGCTGGAGGCATTCTACAAGCCGCCAGCCATCTGCATCTATAATCATCTATACTCATCCCCATCCATGGCGTGCCAAGGATCCACTTTTACCTCCAGCAGTGCCACCTGCGCTGGCGCTATCTGCTCCTGCTGACCGCTGAGACCAGTCGCTACCTGCTGCAGCAGCGTAGCCTGGTGCCCGGGACGCGGCTCATGAGCCAAGCCCGAGCCTTGGCAGTTTCCTAGGGAAAATCTGTGGAACATGTGGATGACATATGGATTTTCCCACCATGAATGTCGATCACTTTCCGGAAAGCCATGGATCTCCATGGCATTTTCTTACCCAGAAATCCAGGGGTTTCCTTCCCAGTGGGATGTGCTGAACCAGGTCAGTTTTATTGGCTGAAATACGTATGTATAACGTATGTAGAACGTATAGTATGTTCCATATCTAAGATTATAAATGGGCAATACCAATCTGGTTGGTGGTTTGGAGCATGTTTATTTTCCATAATACATGGGATAATCCTTCCCATTGACTTTCATATTCTTCAGAGGGGTGGCTCAACCACCAACCAGCAATGCTTGTGAACCACTAGCAAAGATGCACCTCCAAGCCGCACGCGCAGTTGATCTTTCCGGTAGAAAAACGTTGCAAGATGTCAGCCCTAAATGATGGTTGGTAGATTTTTTTTTGTGGTCTTACTCCGTTCTTTTATGGGGGCCAGAAGAATGCAAACTTATGTGCTTAATACTGATTGAAAATTGTCAGACCTGTCAGATTTGAATAATCACTCTTGTTATGTGTTGTATTGCGTCTTCTCCGTTCAAACTCAACAGGGTTGTGAGTCTTCTCCAACTCATTTTCTTTGCCAGTTCGGATACCCCAAAATATGGCTTGCCATCCATTCCTCCGGTCACCAAGCAGTTGTTTGTCTTGGATTCCTTGCATTCCTTGGACCCAGGAGCTTATCTGCGTGAAATGAAGGAGTTGCCAAACGTTGAGCTGCTACAAGGTTTTAGCACTCACGAGGTGAGACAGCGGCGTGTTGTGGTGAGTCGAGTTGCCACATGGGAATGTGGCTCCCCCAAACGTCAGCTAACTGAACTAGTTGAACTAGTTTATTACAATCTTATGACAATGCTAGCTAATTATGCTCTGGTTGGTGGTTTGGAACATTTTTTTTATTTTTCCATATGTTGGGAATAGTCATCCCAACTGACTTTTAGATTTTTCAGAGGGGTTGAAACCACCGGGTTTATGGTGGATATGTCCGCAGTTGGATGGGTTAGCATCAGCCAGCTTAGTGGGTGGAGCAGCGTTTGTGAGGATGCTGGCACCAGCCCTTTGTTTTTTCCGTGTTTTTGGGTGGGCTCATGGACGTAAGGGTCTCGGACTTTGCTGAAGGATAAGAGTACTAAGCCCCCCTCCAATCTCCATTTGATCAGGACAAGACCATGATAGACCATGATTTCCTCAAAATGTTCCCTTAAACCAACCACCCAACCAATCAACCAACAACTCAGACGATTCCGCTTCAGGTGAGTTTCAACATGGATTACTATCCCAGTGCGACCCTGATCCACGGCCCGGTGTGGAAGAATCCTCTGCAGCTCCTGCCCGTGGCCAGCGTGTTGGAAGAGAATTACCCTGTGATCCGAGAGGAGCTCGAAGCGATTTTGAAGGCGAGACCAAAAAGGGCGTTCAAAAGTGAGAATAAAAAGATGGTATGGGTCCAAATTGGAAAACAACATGTTTAGTAATTATTTGCTTTAGTATGCTTTTAATGGGGTTGTACACATACAATCACATACATACACATACCAGCCAAAAGAAAATGATCTTTTTGTTTGAAGGATGTCGACAATTGGACATTGGAACCCATGGTGAGCACCTCAAACATCAGGACAAATCAGCGTTGAGCACCTCAAAGAGGCCCAAATCTCTCTGAGGCAGAATTTCGACCTCCATTGCATGCAAGCCACCAGAAGCGATGCTTCATTTTTTGAAAACAATGTTGGCTTCAGATGATATGTTTGGACATTGTATATTCATGTATATTCTGAGTCAGCAAGGTCCATGAATATCCAGCTGAATCAATGCTGTTCCGCAAGTGTGACTGTGAACTTCAATGAATATCTAGAATGAAGGCAGAGTGACTGTGAATACAGTGTGTGTGTGTATGTACATGCATGTTCCTGTTCTTAAAACTGTTCTTATGATATTAGACCCATTGACCATCATTGACCATATACTCATAAGATCTCATAAGTATATACTGTATATACCCCTGTATTGTCTTTAAGTGACATGTCTTCACAGTTTGCACATCTATATTGCACAGCTCTCCAAGTTCTAATCTCCCCACTTTCAGAATTCCAGGCCGGAACCACCTTTGAAGATTTGGACTCCAGCACTCGCAATGCCGAGACGCAGTTTGGCCCCCGGGGTGACGATTGGCTCACGGCCTATCTCTTTCGCAAGGGCGAAGCCATCCCGGAGGTCTGCGCCCATGCGCCGCGGACCTGTGAGATTTTGCGGAAGCGACCAGAGATTGGCAACTGACACCTGGCAAATAAAAATCCTGGAGGTTCTGTTTGGAATTTTCTTGGGAATTTGCTAGGCCTTTTGGATTCCTTTTGGATCATAGCCCTAGACAAATCCTATGATTGTTCGATGGCATCTTCTTGGGCATGAACATCTATAGGGGTGCCATGGTACTAAACCAAAACGGGCCATGGGATTCGTTTTCTGATTAGTAGCTGGAAAAAAACATATTAGTGGGTATCTAATGGGTTCTAACATGTTTTAAGTTATAACATGTTATCATATGTTATACTCTTCTGAAATCTAGCCTGGGGCACTAACTTTACTTGACGACTCCCATGGCCGGTTCAGTGACCGTCCCAGGCAAGCAAGCTGCGTCCGGTGCGGGGTTTCTGCGGATGCGTCCTGGAGGACGACTGAAGCCGCACTTTGGCAATGCTCCACGCAACTTGGACGCGGAAAGAAAAAACCTTGTGACAAGCGACTTATTGTTGTGTTCTCGTTGTTGGAATCTTGTTGGTTGATGTTATCCCAACTATAGTATACTAATGTATACTATAATAGTCACCATCAAGTCTAGTTCACATACTTAAAAAACAACTTTGCTAACATATCAAAGCTGAAGCAAACACTAATAATGTCAGCAATAATAGAGGTGTCCAACTCATGTCAGATATGTCAGGAAAGCAGCCATATATGGATTGATGGTTTATACCGTAATTTATACCAACCATTTTACAGTATTTTACAGTAAACTAGGGGATGGTTTACTACTGGGTCACCACTTTGTGTTGATCTTTTGGCCATGAATGGGACAACAGTTTTTTTTTAAATAAGTATCAACACTTATATACATAAATTTATTAGAAATTAGATAAATTATACTGGATATACATGGGTGTACATATATATATAATATCATGGGTGTATATATATATATATATTCATATATATATATATATTCATCTACGATGTTATACCCGTGTTAAATTGCCAATTATCTAAGTCGAGTCAGGTAGATTGATGCACCACTCAGGATGTGGCATGTTTCCATTTGTATAGTGGATTATGGATACTTGAGATTTCTCTGAGATGCGACGGATTTTGCGCATCGCACTGAGGTTTGAGTGTTCACTTGGGCTTGATCATTCCCGATGGCGAGATCACAATGTCGGTTCCTGGTATTGAAGTTTATTCAACTCGAACGGCATACATATATATATATATACATACATCCATACATACCATCCATCCATCCATCCATCCATCCATCCATCCATATATATATATATTGTATATAGATTTAGGGGATCACTGGATCACTGGATTATTCTTGGGCATAATTGTTGCCAATTGTTTTTGTTTTTTCGTTGCTAAACGTTGGCAAAAAACATGTTGGGTCAGTGCAGCTTCGCCTCAGTGACCTGGCACCCAGGTGGGCTATGAGGTGCTGAGGTGGGAAGAAGGAAAAGTCATCGCTTTTGATGATACCTTCATCCATCAGGCGTCATTGGAGTCATTGGAGTCATGATTCCCGGGGGCCCCTGAGTTTTTCGTCGAAATCTTCGTTGGTGGATGAGAACTGCTGGATTCCTGATGTTTCATCGATTTCCAGAGGGTATAGATGTAGTTTTGCGGAGTTAGACGCGTACAGCAGTTACCCATCACTGGAGTTGAATCTTTTCAGTTGTGAACAAACAGTTGGCAAACAAATGGTTGTTATTGATGTTTTTGTGTTGTTCCATCCATGTAACGTAATTGCATGCAATTTAAAGGTTGGCTGTTGCACAGTATCCCATGTTCGTGGCTTAGACACCAAATAAATCTGTTCAAGTTTTCCGGCCAAAAGTATTGTCATCGCCAATGAATCCCCCAAAAGATGCAAAGCAAATTATCATTATATATCAGTAGGGATTTATTGGTCCACCTTTTCAAGAAAAAAATATAACAAATTGCAATTTAAACAGCTTAGATGGAGGTGTTTACTTAATGCTACTTTATATACATATATATATATATACATTATTAATATAGGTGTTTGTATGTTTTTCTTTCTCTCTCTCTCTCTCTCTCTGTCTCTCTCTCTCTCTCTCTGAGATTTGGGTATTTGGGGGTATTTGGGGGTATTTGGGGGAATGGTTTGCTGTTCTCAGTTCGGCCATGCTAGGTGGTACACAACGGTGTGGAACCGAGGTATGTCATGCCTCTTGGTCTCAACATGTGCCATGCGAGTTGATGGATCAACATCCACGCTTCTTGATCGTTATACAAGGTGGAGCGCTGTAGTTAGCCAAGATGGTTTATATCCTATAGTTCGTATATATATATATATATATATAAAAATTATATATATATATATATTTATATTTATTTATTTATATATATATCTGTGTAAATTATAACGACCTCACTGTGACCTCACTGGAATCATGGTTAGAAAGGGAAAGCATCCCCAAATGGCCTTAATTCAGGTTGGTGAATTATTAGAATTTACCCATATATATATATTATATTATATTATATTATATAACTAGGGGTACCACATTAAAACAAATGCTAATGATGGTGGTTTGAGCACCCGAACATGCGGATATTCACCGAAAAAAACATACATTTATTAGCCAGACAAGATGGTTGAACATTGGGGTGATCCATGCTGATACTTGCGGCTGCAGTGGACATTTTCGATTAAACCCGGAGGTTTGGCAAAGACACTGACCACGGAAAGGAGGGGTTCAGCCAAGTTTAAGGACTTGCACTTTGGGTGATGTAGTGCTCCGACGCATTTTGAAAATAGGGAGCTTGTAACTCATTATTTTTGGGGTTGCTGCAAATCACCGCCCACACCTTGTTTATAGTGTAAAAAACAGGAATCCTGATTTTCACAAAAAGCAGGTGCACCATTCTTGTCATGGTGATTCCAGACACCTGCTTAGACTGGTTGTTGGGGTTCGGACACCTTCTGAGATGGTATTTGTAGCACATGGGGGATATACACATATAAAATCCCACCACAGGGTGGTGCCCCCTACTTATAAGTTGGTTCAGCCCCCTAATTATACTTATAGTCACCAAAACCACTGGTTATATTACTTTTAAACCACCTGAGCGATTTAGCTCACTGGGGCAGCATCTCGCGCTGCGAGGAATCTCTGGATGTGTCATCCCTGCGACCCCGACGGCAAGGACTCCGGGGCACCGCTGCCAGAGTACTGCAATGGTCCTCCTGGTGCGATGCTGCGCTTAGGCCTAGAACCCTTGGCCAAATGATGAGACGTTGGGTGAACCTTGGTGAACCTTGAGTTGGAAGCCGCTTGGCGGCTTGCTACACTTGCTACATCACCTTTTGGTTTATGTTGGCTTAAAAAAATCACCATGAAGCCAGTAAGACATGAGTGAACTAAACATAGCGAACAAACCGGGGCACCACCCACTGGATCTAGAAAGGTTTGTTATGTCGTCTTCCTCTGATGTTGCGACTACGCTTACTGTTCATATAGCTGTGCCCAAAATTCATGATTGGATCATATGGAATCCCAATTCATAATCGCCTTAATGGATTGGTCGAAGGGAACATCTACTATTTCGGAAACTATGTTTTTTTTCATCAAATTGGTTGGGGTTTTAACCTGAAACATCTCCCTGAGACCAATCCATTGATGGGATGAAGTGGACGAAACCTGATCTAATCCAACTGATTTTTAGCACTCCAAAGTCGGGTGATTTTTTTCAAGAACGTGAACGATATCACAACGGCCAAAGTGCTGAGACAAATGTTGAGTTGGGATCCAATCATCTCTGTTTCGGATGGTATTTCAAATCGAATACGATGGTTTTTTGGATGTGACTGGAGCCTTCAGAGTGGAACTGAATGCGATTGGATCCTACTCGTAGACTCGTAGATTAGGATATATTGACTAGTATTCTTTCTGAGCGTTAAACATTTGAAGCACATGGGATGATCCGAAGAAGTACAGTATATCTTGAAGATTCTTGAAGTACTTGGCTACTGTAGAATCCTTGAGACATGTCTTGCTGCGTTAGTCAACAAGTACAGGGAACAGACTGCTGATCGACCGACTTAGCAGACATCGGTAGACAAAGATCTACCACCTGACTCAGTTGAGTCTACACTTACACCCCCTGAGTTTGACATGGAATCCCCCAAAAGTGTGGTTGAATATGTTGAATATCATAGCAATGTCTTGGTTCCATGTCAAGTTTCCGGGCTTTGGTTATCGACCATCAGGTTGCTCATATAATGAAGGTCAGCTGATTTGTGGTTGACATAGCAAAGGGATGTGGCTCAGTGGGAGGACACAACACACATATATATATATATTAACACACACACATATATATATATATACATATATATATATATACATACAGACATATATATATATATGGCAATAATGGATGTGCAGCTGTTTTTCTCTGTATCAATAATACACATATGTGCTAGGATCATAACATGGTGTGTAGACATATATATATATGATCTATGGACATCCATCCAATAGTGAGAATCCGACATAATCCTTGTATATAAATCCCTATCAACGGATTGATGACCCCTGACATGGAACAGATAATTAGATTGACTTCTCTGTCCCATAGTTGGCTCCGGGAAACTATACTGTTCAATAAGGGTCTGGACCTTATGCCCATCAATTTGCATGGGCATTCAATTTTAGGATCACCTTGGAAGTTGGGTAGTTCTCTAGTTGCCCCGTATATATATACACATATAATATATATATATATATATACACATATAATATATATATATATACATAATATATATATATACACATAATAATATATATATATATATACATAATATATATATATATAAACATACGCGGCATGCGTCACAATGTTTGTGGGTTTTCTGTAGCTGTCTGGGGTCATGGTATTCAGTGGCTTTCCCATATGCGCCATGTATGGAATATCTACTGGATGGACAGTAACCAAATACATGGAGATGTAGCCTTCTTGGGGATTTGATGGATAAACCCATTTGTCCCAACTAAGAAATTGTTACCCTCTGGTAAACGTTTACATAACTATGGACAATCAGCATTTTTAATGGGTAAATCAACTATAAATTTCCAATAGCTATGTTTGTTTACCAGAGGTTAGACTTGTAGCATGTGATGAACAAATTTTGCAATGTGTGGGTACCTGGGGTCTATCCCAATCCATTCGGGTCAGAAAATGGTGGATTTACCCAAAGCTTTTTGAGGATCCTATTTTCAGACATATGTTGGCTCAGCAGGTTGAAGTTTGGAGATGTGACTTTATTGCTGGCTCCAAGGACTGAGCAGTTGACAAGTCGGCTCAACAAGCAGATGATAGCCCACCCAAACAAAATATGACAAGTCGGCACCACGTGTTCTGGTTTTGCCAGGATCAGGTTTGGATTTGGAACGCGAAGCAGTGAAGCTTTCCCAGCGACAGCCACAGCGTAAACTCATCGCGACGCCACGCGACAGCCTACATCGCGACGCCATGACAGTGGTGCAGCAGAATCGCTGGGCGAAACATGCTGCCGAAAGGCGATGCATCATCCACTTTGGGCAGATGAACTGTAGAATAGCTCGAAATATACCCATGCAAATGGCCAGTGTCTAAGTGCCGAAAGTTTGTTATAGGAGAAGGATTTACATATGTACACATATAATATACATATGATAATAGATTATATATATATTATATAATGATATGTTTGTTTGTTCTTGAGGGTTTTGGAATATACTGTTGACTCTTGGGGTCTTTGCGGTCAGGGACCAGAAGATTCAAAGTGCTGCCATTGCTATGCAAGTGCTGCTACCGGAGCTGTCCGAAGAGAAGATCACAACTTGTCTTCGAGAAAACCATGGAGATGCAGACAGAGCATGGCACCAATTGCAGGACATCAATGACGATGCAGATCGGATAGATCCGATAGATGCCACTTGGGCGACAACTCATGATGTTTCTCCATATCCTGCAGTTTTGTTTTGTTGCTGCATCTTGATTCGTATCTAAACTTATAAATAACCTGCTTTCCAGTGATTGTGATGATCTTAACAACCACAATAGATGTGAAACATAACTTGAAATTAGATGATTCGCCAGCGGATGGGATGTGTTGTTCTAAATGTTCCAAGATATAAGACATATTCCAGGGTGAAGTTACCGGAAAAAAATACACACCGTTGGCAGATCATTACTGGTTGGTGGTTTGGAACATGATTTTTTCCATATACTGGGAATGTCACAACCCCAACTGACGAACTCCATCATTTTTTCAGAGGGGTGGCGAAAAACCACCAACCAGATTATTATTAACCATCATTAACTTTAACCATATAATATCCACTAATATTAACCATTATTAACAGTATATATTCCAATAATATTCCAATAATTGTCAGAAGGGTGGCGAAAAACCACCAACCAGATTATTATTAACCATCATTAACTTTAACCATATAATAAAGCACTAATATTAACCATTATTAACAGTATATATTCCAATAATATTCCAATAATTGTCAGAAGGGTGGCGAAAAAACACCAACCAGATTATTATTAACCATCATTAACTTTAACCATATAATATCCACTAATATTAACCATTATTAACAGTATATATTCCAATAATATTCCAATAATTGTCAGAAGGGTGGCGAAAAAACACCAACCAGATTATTATTAACCATCATTAACTTTAACCATATAATATCCACTAATATTAACCATTATTAACAGTATATATTCCAATAATATTCCAATAATTGTCAGAAGGGTGGTGAAAAAACACCAACCAGATTATTATTAACCATCATTAACTTTAACCATATAATATCCACTAATATTAACCATTATTAACAGTATATATTCCAATAATATTCCAATAATTGTCAGAAGGGTGGCGAAAAAGCCACCAACCAGATTATTATTAACCATCATTAACTTTAACCATATAATATCCACTAATATTAACCATTATTAACAGTATATATTCCAATAATATTCCAATAATTGTCAGAAGGGTGGCGAAAAAACACCAACCAGATTATTATTAACCATCATTAACTTTAACCATATAATAAGCACTAATATTAACCATTATTAACAGTATATATTCCAATAATATTCCAATAATTGTCAGAAGGGTGGCGAAAAAACACCAACCAGATTATTATTAACCATCATTAACTTTAACCATATAATATCCACTAATATTAACCATTATTAACAGTATATATTCCAATAATATTCCAATAATTGTCAGAAGGGTGGCGAAAAAGCCACCAACCAGATTATTATTAACCATCATTAACTTTAACCATATAATATCCACTAATATTAACCATTATTAACAGTATATATTCCAATAATATTCCAATAATTGTCAGAAGGGTGGCGAAAAAGCCACCAACCAGATTATTATTAACCATCATTAACTTTAACCATATAATAAAGCACTAATATTAACCATTATTAACAGTATATATTCCAATAATTGTCAGAAGGGTGGCGAAAAAGCCACCAACCAGATTATTATTAACCATCATTAACTTTAACCATATAATAAAGCACTAATATTAACCATTATTAACAGTATATATTCCAATAATATTCCAATAATTGTCAGAAGGGTGGCGAAAAAGCCACCAACCAGATTATTATTAACCATCATTAACTTTAACCATATAATAAAGCACTAATATTAACCATTATTAACAGTATATATTCCAATAATATTCCAATAATTGTCAGAAGGGTGGCGAAAAAGCCACCAACCAGATTATTATTAACCATCATTAACTTTAACCATATAATACCCACTAATATTAACCATTCTTAACAGTATATATTCCAATAATATTCCAATAATTGTCAGAAGGGTGGCGAAAAAGCCACCAACCAGATTATTATTAACCATCATTAACTTTAACCATATAATATCCACTAATATTAACCATTATTAACAGTATATATTCCAATAATATTCCAATAATTGTCAGAAGGGTGGCAATAAAGCCACCAACCAGATTATTATTAACCATCATTAACTTTAACCATATAATAAAGCACTAATATTAACCATTATTAACAGTATATATTCCAATAATATTCCAATAATTGTCAGAAGGGTGGCGAAAAAGCCACCAACCAGATTATTATTAACCATCATTAACTTTAACCATATAATAAAGCACTAATATTAACCATTATTAACAGTATATATTCCAATAATTGTCAGAAGGGTGGCGAAAAAGCCACCAACCAGATTATTATTAACCATCATTAACTTTAACCATATAATAAAGCACTAATATTAACCATTATTAACAGTATATATTCCAATAATATTCCAATAATTGTCAGAAGGGTGGCGAAAAAGCCACCAACCAGATTATTATTAACCATCATTAACTTTAACCATATAATAAAGCACTAATATTAACCATTATTAACAGTATATATTCCAATAATATTCCAATAATTGTCAGAAGGGTGGCGAAAAAGCCACCAACCAGATTATTATTAACCATCATTAACTTTAACCATATAATAAAGCACTAATATTAACCATTATTAACAGTATATATTCCAATAATTGTCAGAAGGGTGGCGAAAAAGCCACCAACCAGATTATTATTAACCATCATTAACTTTAACCATATAATAAAGCACTAATATTAACCATTATTAACAGTATATATTCCAATAATATTCCAATAATTGTCAGAAGGGTGGCGAAAAAGCCACCAACCAGATTATTATTAACCATCATTAACTTTAACCATATAATAAAGCACTAATATTAACCATTATTAACAGTATATATTCCAATAATATTCCAATAATTGTCAGAAGGGTGGCGAAAAAGCCACCAACCAGATTATTATTAACCATCATTAACTTTAACCATATAATACCCACTAATATTAACCATTCTTAACAGTATATATTCCAATAATATTCCAATAATTGTCAGAAGGGTGGCGAAAAAGCCACCAACCAGATTATTATTAACCATCATTAACTTTAACCATATAATATCCACTAATATTAACCATTATTAACAGTATATATTCCAATAATATTCCAATAATTGTCAGAAGGGTGGCAATAAAGCCACCAACCAGATTATTATTAACCATCATTAACTTTAACCATATAATAAAGCACTAATATTAACCATTATTAACAGTATATATTCCAATAATATTCCAATAATTGTCAGAAGGGTGGCGAAAAAGCCACCAACCAGATTATTATTAACCATCATTAACTTTAACCATATAATAAAGCACTAATATTAACCATTATTAACAGTATATATTCCAATAATTGTCAGAAGGGTGGCGAAAAAGCCACCAACCAGATTATTATTAACCATCATTAACTTTAACCATATAATAAAGCACTAATATTAACCATTATTAACAGTATATATTCCAATAATATTCCAATAATTGTCAGAAGGGTGGCGAAAAAGCCACCAACCAGATTATTATTAACCATCATTAACTTTAACCATATAATAAAGCACTAATATTAACCATTATTAACAGTATATATTCCAATAATATTCCAATAATTGTCAGAAGGGTGGCGAAAAAGCCACCAACCAGATTATTATTAACCATCATTAACTTTAACCATATAATAAAGCACTAATATTAACCATTATTAACAGTATATATTCCAATAATATTCCAATAATTGTCAGAAGGGTGGCGAAAAAGCCACCAACCAGATTATTATTAACCATCATTAACTTTAACCATATAATAAAGCACTAATATTAACCATTATTAACAGTATATATTCCAATAATATTCCAATAATTGTCAGAAGGGTGGCGAAAAAGCCACCAACCAGATTATTATTAACCATCATTAACTTTAACCATATAATAAAGCACTAATATTAACCATTATTAACAGTATATATTCCAATAATTGTCAGAAGGGTGGCGAAAAAGCCACCAACCAGATTATTATTAACCATCATTAACTTTAACCATATAATAAAGCACTAATATTAACCATTATTAACAGTATATATTCCAATAATATTCCAATAATTGTCAGAAGGGTGGCGAAAAAGCCACCAACCAGATTATTATTAACCATCATTAACTTTAACCATATAATAAAGCACTAATATTAACCATTATTAACAGTATATATTCCAATAATTGTCAGAAGGGTGGCGAAAAAGCCACCAACCAGATTATTATTAACCATCATTAACTTTAACCATATAATAAAGCACTAATATTAACCATTATTAACAGTATATATTCCAATAATATTCCAATAATTGTCAGAAGGGTGGCGAAAAAGCCACCAACCAGATTATCTTAAGGACACCTTGTGTTTTCCACATCTGTCGCTGAGGCCACGCATCCACCTGAAAATGGTGGATTTCCCAGCCAGTTTGGCGTATGAAAAAGATGAAAAAAGCATCATGTTTGATATCATTTGATTAAGTTTAGTACAGTTATGGCCATGGCTATTAGTTATAACTGGTTATTTCTATGGGGTTATACATTCTATAAATGGGGTTTTCTTAGTACTTATAACTGCTATTTTGGGCCATAACTGTAGCTTATTCTCAAAGCAATGTCATCTCCTACTTGTTTCGAAAACCGAAAAGCCCGCGGCAGGATCATCACAGGTGCTGAAGCTCCAAGTTCTGGGTTGTACTGAGACTGTCATTGAGAGTTATTCCCTGGTGTGGCATGAAAAAGCCTCAAGTTACAAAGGATCATTTTCGGGAATACATGTGTTCTTTTAATTCACTGTTCGCAATTTGGGGTGTACATCCGTCAGGTTTAGATCTGATACCTTTCAAATCCAAAAAAAAATACAGAAGTTCATATCTGATTGTGGTATCACCAAGAGGCAGTAATGAAACAAATGAAACTGTGGGCATGAAAGGTTTTTCCTATCAAGGCAATGATGATTTTGCGGGATAGGCCGTTAATTGAAACTATGGCAGCCAATCTAATGACAAGTGATCCCTGTCAGTTGAAATTGACGATTGAGGGGTCTGAACGTAGCAGCAGGGATGACCTCGGCACAATTGACACTGACCTTAAGCCCATGCAACAATAGACACCGGCAACAGAAATGCCAAGTAATGACAACTTTCGCACCTGCATATGCAAGCACATCACCCCTTTAAACACTTGTTGACCCATGTTGAAACATTTTGAGACATTTTGACGCATTTTGAGCAATTTTGAGCAAATTTGAGCAATTTTGAGCAAGTTTGAGCAATTTTGAGCAGGTTTGAGCAAGTTTGAGCAGTTTTGAGCAATTTTGAGCAAACTTTTGAGCAATTTCAGCAGTTTTTTCGGGCCAGCTTGGAGCATTTTTGTCGGGCAAGTTTGGGTAATGCCGAGCAATTTTGAGCAGTTTTTGGAAACACGATATGGCATCGTCGACCTTGGACAGTGTTCAAAATGTCTCAATTGAGGCTGCTTTGAGACATCTTACTTTGGCTGAAAAAGGTGCTTGATGTAAACCCCACGGATCTAGACCCTAAAACGAGATCAGTGATTAATATTTAGTTGGCCCTCATCTTCCAGTCACCTTTCAGATAAGATAGATAAGTAACCTGTTACTTTATGTTCTTGATGATGCTTATCTATATCTGACAGCTAACTGGAAGATCTGGAAGATGAGGTTTTTTTCTGCGCTTTACCCCATAGCTCCTCAACATCTGGGGAATCAGGTGACATCTTAGCTGCGATCGAAGTGGCTGAGATGGCCGACGTGGCCAATGAAGCACCCTCCGAGGCACCCGAGATGCCGTCGCCCTCTGCGCCAGAGGCGGAACTGCCCAAGGAACGCGCAAAGGGCACGTGGCAAAACCAAAGTTTTTCAATGGGATTTTCATGGGATTTAAGGGGATTGAGTGGGGTTGAATGGGAATTTTACTGTGGTTTAATGAGGTTTAAGGGGACTCAGAAGAATTTAAGGAGATCTAATGGGATTTGACCAACAAGAATAATAGGTTCTACCTGGAGGATCACCCCATTTAATGGGAAAAAATGATGATATATAAATATACATGGGAAAAATAGGAAAATGATGGGACTACTTGGAGGATCACCCCACTTAATAAGTGCTTAATAAGCCTAGTGGCTGTCCCCATTTCCTGGGGTTATCCCATTTAAACAAATTTTATAACTATGGCTACGAACCACTACGATTTAGTAGGTGATTTACATGTATTTGCGACCGTAGAATGGGGGTGTTGAATGTTAGGGGGAAGGGCTTCTTCAGCAATGTGTGATAGTAAAATGCGTTCGATGGAGGCATGTTGTTTCTCATTTAGGGATATTTAGGATTAGCAAAAACGCCGTTGTTTTTATGGGGATTTATCATTTTAGGTACAAACCACAACGAACCCCAAACTCATGGTAAGAACGAGTCGTAAGAATTAGCCCAAGTCTGATCTGTCTGAGAGATAGCTGTATAAGGTTAGGGATGACGTATATGGTAACTTCCAAAACGATGCCAAAAAAACATGTTTCCAGGATGTCATAAGTGGTGTTTCTTCAGTTTCCTCCATAATTTCCATATTCCAAAATCTGATCTAGCTGAGAGATGGAAAATTAGGGATGATGTTATGTTTCCAGGATGTTGTAAGTGATGTTTCCATATGTTTTTCTCAATGTCTCCAACTTTTCACCTCGCCTCAGGACATCCTTGACCTGGTGCGGGATGTGGCACAGGCGGCACCCAGCGTGAGCATCGCACCGGCCGAGGCCGCGCCGGCCGCGCCGGAGGCCGCGCCACTGCCAGTGGTGGAAGAAGTCAAGGTGGAGGAAAAGACAACACCTGACGTTTGGGCAGCACTTAGATGCCATGGGATTAGTGAACTATATTTATATCTGATGGGTGGTTTCAAACATGAATTTTATTGTCCATTTCATATATGGGTTGTCATCCTTCCCAATGACGAACTCATATTTTTCAGATGGGTGGCTCAACCACCAACCAGATATGGTTAGTAGCTGGGTATTCTTCATGGAAAAAAAACAGTGACGATCCAGACACGGAAAATCCCATGGCCCACTAAGCAGGGTTGCTCGAAGCCATTTTGTCGGCAGTAGCCACAAGGAACGCTATATTGGTAATATGTTACCTCTTCAAACAAGTTCCCCCCGAGTGTCTGGTGAATGTTGGATTTGGGCGGACTTTATCTGGTTGGTGGTTTCAAACGTTTTTTATTGTTCCATATATTGGGAATAATCCTTCCCAACTGACGAACTCATATTTTTCAGAGGGGTGGCTCAACCACCAACCAGTTATACTCAACTTGTTGGTTTTCTATGAAGGTACTGTACCATCTAAGGCCGTATTTTGTTGGGATATTCCCTTACATAGCCCTTATATAGGCCTTATACATGGTAGGTACCTCCAAGAAATCGGTTCCTGAGATGGTCAGTGATATCTTCATTTTGGGTGGTTGAAACATGTTCATGTTCATCACCTCACGGAACGAATCTACTAGTTTGGGATACCCAAAAATGGATGGTTTACAATGGATAATGTTCAACAAATGGGAGGATGGGGGGGTTACCTCCACTTTAGGAAACCAAAAAATAAATGGACTGTGTTTCGGGCACCGTGCCCTTCCCTTGTTGCTTCGTCCACCTGTGAATTGGTGAATTGGCCCATTTCCGCACGTTCTGAATGGCAACGGGTTGCCATGGAGTGGCCCCACAAGGATTGGCTGCCGATGTTGAAGTCGCAGCCTAGTACAAAGCTGCTTGGCTGGATGTTGACTGCGTGACTCAGTGGGTAACCGCGGTGGAACTGCTGGGCACTTTGCTAGCTGGAGAATCAAATGGACATGTAAATGGTAAAATCATTTATACAACTGAACGCGGAATTTTCGACCAAGCCATGCTTGATTAATTACTAGAGAGTACTACTCTGAGAGTACCTTAATTTATGCCAATGCTACTGGGGAGCATGATGTTGTGCCATGTTCGAATATGGGCTACACTATTTTCGGAGAATCCCAGTCAAACCTCTCTATGAGTATTTGCCCATATGTGAATTATGTGAATTTGTGGTCAACATGTTTGATTCGGCACAGAACATGAGTTTTTTTTTACTAAGCCAAGACCACCAACGTTAACGGGTCCCTGGGTCCCGGATGGTACCCCAATAGCTTGACCCATTCTGGCGGAACTTGTTTAGGCGTGGCTTCTATGAGAAGCAAACGGATCGATTGAAGGCGATTTTTGAGCGGTGGGAGGGCCACCATTCCAGGGTGAAGTTTGAAGATCTGGAATCTTTCGTGCACTGAATAGACTAGAAACTAAGATTCATTGAAATCCTAGGGTTGGATCATCATTAATGTTTCAATGAATCTTTTGTTTCTAGGCTTGGATCCTAGGGTTGGATCATCAGTGTTTCAATGAATGGTCAATGAATCTTCAACCCAATGTTCTTGGTTATAGACTCAAAACCCCATTTTGCTATGAGAGTCAAACCATCAGCCCCCCTTCAGAAGCAGTCCCATTGCATGACCCCATCTAAGGATATCTATAAGGTGTTTTGCGCAATGGTTAAAGATCAAGTCTCGTTCGTTCAAGATCCGATTTGTTTTTGTGAATCTTCCATGGGTCACCATCCCCAACCGCTCGAAGTCTCTAGGCCGCGCTGGGCCCCGCTCCAAAGACACCGGCGGTGCAGTCCGCACATGACCTCGACGTTCGAGGCGGAGATTGGGCAGCTGGGTAGGTTTTTAGGATCTGAGACCGCCCACTTCTGGGGTGGTGGAGAATTTTGAGCCATACCCATGGAGATGGTCCGAAATACCAGTGTTTTTTTAATGGTTATAACATGTTATAAATGGAGTTGTCATTCCATTAATAAATGTTCGGGCCATAACTGCATACATAGAGTACCTCCCGACAAGGTACTCTTACTTATAAGTTTCAAATATGTTTTTAACTTTAATCTCAATATGGGTGATATCTCATGAAGCAAACGTATGAATGAAAGTGTCGACGCGCCAATACGGTCGTAAATATGATGGATAACCTTCGAAAAATCGATGGGTGAATATTGTTCTTTCCGCAGACATCTCCCAACTTTCGGGTGGCAAGAAACAATGATGAGCCCTCCAACTGGTGAGGGCCTGAGGTAGGTTCAGAAGCCCTAGGCAAAATGCGACAAGGGGGCGGCTGATCCTCAAGGAAGCCTCAGGGCGTTGGCTGACGCTAGCTGGAGCAGGCAAGGAGAGGAGGGATGCCAGATATCTAAGTCAGGGACCCCATGAGATTAAGTATTGTAGAAGTGATGATTGGAAAGCTATGTGTGTAACATGTGTTTCAATTTGTTGACTTGTCTCTTGACAAAAAGATAGAACAAGTGCATGTATCAATCGAAGCTACTCTGTTAACATAGAAAGTAATTTTGAGCAATTATTGAAGGGCATGAAAAACTCAGGTTTCCTAGTTTCCTACCTGGCGCATAGGCCCTAGCCCTAGCCTCCCACCCGTCACGAGATCCAGGTGACAGAATCAAGCTGCTTTCAATGGACCATTTCGATTGCTAAAGGGCCCCCAAAAGGATAGTTAATTATGGTTTGGCATGTTTTGGATTGTTTTGGCATGTTTTGGCTATATATATATATATATAATCAACTTTTAGCTAGGGCTGGGCACGTTGTAGAATATCCAATGGAGCTGCCGTGCCTTAGAAGGCAAAATATGAAGGCGTGTATATACATATATATATATATATAGAGTCATATAGTAATATCTAGTTACATGATTATATAGAGATGTAGGACAGAACTTACCCAGGCCGTATGTACACCTTACATATGTTAGATACTGGTACCTCCAATTTGAGTAGCTGAGGGTCGTCTTCCTCGCTGCTGGTTCAACCCGATCTGTGTTTTTTGTGTAATCATATCTCCATTTGTAGAGCTTACAGCACCCCGTAGATCCATTCCCACTTGTGCTGCTTCTATTGTTGTATCCAGTCAGACTAAGATAAATTACATCAGTTAGGTAGCTACTCTAGTTTCCATTTGTTTGTTCTATTGGGTCACAAGCAAGATAAAAAAGGAACAAGTTGAACAAACACAACACAGATGTAACCTTTTCACACATTTAATGTGCTATTGTTAGCCAGTTAAAGTTAGCTACCTTTGACCACTGTTCGTTGTCCTGAAGTACTCAATCCATCCCCTTCACCGTGCTGTCAGACTCAATGGATTGCTTTGTTGTGGAAAATTTTAACCGGAAAACCCCATGTTGAATGGAAAAAACCATGGTTAAACAAATGTTTAATGGAAAATGTCTGTACATTTTCCCCACTTAAACCAATCCATGGTTATTTTTTTCGCATCTTTCAGGACTCGCTGAGGCACGAGCTGTGGCTCTTCCTGATCCATAGATCCCGAGAGCAATGGACACAGAGGATGTTTTTTGGGGATATCATTTGCCTGGATATATATGGCCATATCATAGCTAAGAATGATGGGATCATATCAATTTTTAGGGATTTCGGGGTATATCATGGCGGGGCTTTTTTTTTAATGCAAAAACCAATTGCGTCGTCTATGGGCCGTGGCCTCATGAATGATGATGGATGTTGGAACGGCCATCGAAGGCCGACGGCCTCAAACCAGGTTTGGGGATATCAATAGATCCATATTTGAAAACAACATCAGTCAAAACCATCATAGTTGGCTTTCCCTACAGATTCTGAGACCAGTGCAGTTCTGAGATCTTTAGATGCGGATGAGCTTATCCTTTGATCATTGATCAAAGAACTGTCAACTTGAAATAATGCCGATGTGCCGCAAAATTGCGGCCGCCTTCGGTGCGTAAGACATTGGTGATTGTCACGGCTGCATCGTTCGCCGTTGGACATGAGTTTGTCGAGCCATGCCGAAGGTCAACATCTGCAGTTGCCTATCAGCTCACAGGAGGAAACATGCTGCTCTCTAAAAAACACGCATGGACCCCCAATAAATGGAGCCATTTTTTTAGGTTCATGAAGATTTTATGATTGATGAACGCCCATTTTGGATTGATGAATGATTAATTGGATGCACAGCTTCATAGAGGATATAGGTAGAGGTGAAGTTGGAATTGGATGTTGGCCCAGGGTCAGAAATGTGCCTTGGTCGGAAATGTTTGATGAGAGTTTATAGCAACCCCATAAAGATACAACAAGTTAGTGCATGAGTTTGTTTCATGTCTATCTTGTTCGGGGCCATTACACAGTATAATATAATATATATATATATATACATACATACATACGTATATTATAATATTAATATATTAGTTAATTAGATAATTGATATTTTTTTATATCCGGCAATATTTCTTGCATGCATAGTTGATGCTAGTTAGTTGTTTGTGCTTTGCAAAGGGCGGAAAGGGCAAGAATGACCATGGCACACACGGGGAAGGCTCCCTTTTCTGGCACCTTGGAAACTAGTGTGTGCCACCAGATGTACAGATGTACAGCTCAGGAGTCATGTAGGAGAGCTCAACAAGCAAATGCGAAAAGGGATTACTTGGTGGTTAACCATCGTGAGATATCGTGAATATGATCAGTTATTAACATATTAGCCCAGTGATAACTGGGTGACTCACCCATGGAACCAACAAGTTACCCTCTGTTAATTTAACATAGCTATTGAAAATCACCGTGTTTAATGGGAAAATCCACTATTTCTATGGCCATTTTCAATAGCTTTTTGTATGTTTACCAGGCCGGGTACCCTACCAGCATAACTATCAGGATATATCCTGGGGTGAACCACCGCCGCTTGCGCCTGGAGATCCATGTCCCTTACGCAGATTTCTCGGGAGTGAAACGCCTCGGGTAAACCTACAAAAAACCTATGGAAAATCACCATCTTTGACAGGTCAATCCACTATAAATCACCATTTTCAATATAGCTATGTTAAATTACCAGAGGGTAATGATCGGGGTTAATGATTCTTCATAGTGGTTAATAGTGATTAATAGTGATGAATAGTGGTTAAAGATAGTCCCTATCTTGATATATCTTGCATGTTGTGTTTTTTTCCAAGACACGAACAGGGCATGTTTACATGCACATGGATGTCTGTCATTTTTGTTCGCTCCACCTCTCCTGTTTGATCTTCCATTTGGGCTACCAGCTTCCAGCACTTGCAGCAGCATCGCACAGTTGAAGCCAGCTGACAAAATCCTCCAACACCAACGCCAGGACACGGAAAAGATCGGAATCAAAGCACGTAACAACTCCAAACACCAGCTTTTTTTCACCTTTCCGAAAGCCCAGATTTGATTTTGAACTTCCAAGCTGCCCGCACGGCGCCAGGCTTGACAGTTGCTGCATCACCAGTGATCCAGTGGTTTGTAGATTAATCCTTTTCACAGTTATAAGTGGCTTAGACGATCTCATTCAAGTGATATGATTTTAAAGCTCAGTTGCAGGAGCTACAGTCCTATAGCTGTTAAGGGCCTTAGATGATCCTCTGACATATTCGCACTATTCTTGGAATCGAGTAAATGCCTACAATGTGGTGCCCCATAGTTACACGTTGGGTCTATAACCCCCTTAAACCCTATAGTTAACGTGATGTTTTTTGGTTTATGCAGCCCTTGAAAAATAGAGTTATAAGTATCATAAACCAAAATTAAAACTATAGTTATATAAGTATCATGAACCATAGACATTATGTTATTGGAGTTGTGTCGACCAACTTAGCGATTTCGTGTGCAGGCCCCATATTGTAGCCTTCATTACCTTGATGTTCACCCAGCTGTGGATGTATTCGCGTGTATTTGCCTTAAATCCTTGGTAGTCAAACCAACTAACTTACCCAATATCAATATATATATATATATACATACATACATACCCAATTGCTCCATGTATGGAATATGTATCAACATTTGCCTCTAATTTATCACCCAAATGTAGGCTATATTCAAATTATTTCAAATTAATTATTCCATATCCCAGTTGCATGTAATTATGAAGACCCAATTGTGTATCATCACAAACTAGTTGCTTCAATTAGTTGAATTCCAGTGTTTGATGGTTGATTTCCACTGCTGATGAAACCCTCATTTCTTGTCAAAGATCTGTCTAGGCTGTCTAGCGGAATGCGACGTCTCTTTGGCATGGCCAAGGAGCACGGGATGGTACAAGTGGGTAAGCCCAAAAGAAATAGTTTCGATTTGTCACCTGAAACATCCTGAGCCAACTTCGGCATGTCGTCGGTGGTCGGTGGTCGGAAAGTGAACTCGGTTTTTCGGTTCCAGCTCCAGGGTGATCTCCCGTGGAACATCTTCAATCTCTTGTGAAAGAGCACAACTATATGATATATACGATATATACACGACATCAATCGTATTTAAAAGTATATTAAGATATACCAAAGTCCCAAGGTTGAATATTTCCGTGCTTACTTGAGGCATTTTCCAAATATTTGACCCAGTACTTAACATGGATTCTTATTTGTTTTTCATGGGCCAGTGATAAGTTGCTTTATGTTCATCCTTCCTTTTGTATAGCCTAGTTATGTTCAGCAAATTCATCCATATTTCGAGGAAACCTGCCGTGAACGATGTTTATATCCGACTGTAGATCTCCATCATATATTCACCATCATCACCTGTACTCAATGGTTTACGACTCCTCTTACTATGGAACTATATGGAACTCGTGTATACGAATATATATATATTATTTATATATATATATATGTATTGTATATATATACGTATATATATATATTAAAATTATATATATATGTATTGTATACATATATATATACGTATATATATATTAAAATTATATATATGTGCGTTTTTTGATAGAAAAAGCACACGACACTACATGGTTTCCGTTTGTTTTTCTCGCTTAAATCACCGTGTTAGCTGGTTGACTTTCCTGTTGGGCCAGGAAGAGCCTGCGGCCAAGGAAGCACCAAGTCTCTCAGAGGTGAAGTCTAGGGCGCGGCTCGGGTTGATGTTTCATGACCTTCCAAGAGTTTTCTGTGGTTGAATTGTTGTGCCCAGATGCTCCATGTATATATCTATACATACATTTGGGATCATTTGGGTTCGGGGCAAATGCTGATCAATATTCCATGGAGCATATGGGTTGTTGGAAGAGACTAGAACAACAACATACAAAAGCTATCCGCCCCTTTGCGGATAGAGACCAAAGAACCTTCAATGGAATGCCGGAGATGCGCCGTGGCGATGTCAGGATCCTCACGCTTGACGTTGGGGTTTAGCCCCATCGACAGGGCACTGAGACGGTCGAAGTCGGAGCAGCAAACAGCATCGCTAACATACAAACAGCATCATATTGGTTGAGATTGTTATACATAATATTGCAGGTATTGAATTTTTACTGTATGTTTTTATTCTATGAAGTTGATGAACTAGGGAGAAACATGGGATATAATAAACATGAATCATGATATAAACATGTGGTTCAATCTTTGGCACGGCACATTATCTTCCTGCAGCCTTGCGCTGCCGACCAAGCCCCACAAACAAAATGGTTGACAGGTTGACATGGGAGTCATCCTAAAGTTGGTTCTACAATCTCGCCCCCCCCGTAAACTAAATCGCGAAGTTGGTGAACAAAACTCCAATAAATGTGGTTTATGTATACAACTCTCTCTCTCTCTCTATATATATATATATATTATATATATGTACAGTATATAACTATAAACATAGTTTTCATGGGTGTTATACGCCAATAACAGACAAAACTGGTCGGCCCGGCCTTGTACAGTAGCTTTGTGCAAGCCTGATTTTGGACGCCACATAGCTGCTGAGTCCAACGTTGAATTTCATGCTGTAGCGTTTTAGCCTTTAACAGTTGAAGCTGGCTTTGAACACCTCATGTAAGTGACGTAAGTGATGCATATGATATAAATATGTGTGTTACATATGCTGGTTGGTGGTTTGGAACATGAAATTTATTTTTCCATATATTGGGAATGTCATCATCCCAACTCACGAACTCCATCACTTTTCAGAGGAGTGGCGAAAAACCACCAAGCAGTTAACCATTATCAACCACTATAAACCACTTATAAACCACTATTAACCACTATTAATCACTATTAAACACCATTAACCACCATTAATCACTATTATTAACCAAGCAGCATATGTCTTACCAGACAGGTGCAGCCGTTGGATCCGGCCCAGTCACGTCACTGGCGCCAGGCATCTGCTCGCATTGAGGAACAGGCGCCCTGAAGCATCCCGGAGCATCCGGAAGGGGATCATCATCGGTACGCCCTGGGTGACCCTCTGGTAAACCAACGAACTTTCATTCTATGGAAAATAATAGGTAAATCAACCATTAAAAATGGAACATCACCATTAGATAATAGGTAAACCAAGAAAAAACCATGGAAAATCACCATTGAAATATAATAGGTCAATTCTAAACGAACTTTCTATGGCTCATTTTCCATAGCTATGTTAATTTAGAGGTTATCTCATCCACATGTTATAACTATGGTCATCAACCACTTGAGGTGAGACCGCAGGGGCGCCCTTGCATTTCTGCGTGAAAAAATAGGTCACCAATTAAGTTAGCTAATGATCCTTGTTACAGTTATGGCCATTTTCTAGTTATAACTGGTTACAAATGGGATTATACATTCTATAAATGGGGTTACAAGTACTTATAACTGGTAAAGGACCATAACTGTACTGTGTTTAAGAATGTTTAAGAAACAAACAAACAGCAATATACCACAGTAAGATTCTGGAATTTGGGTATGGTATGATATGGTATGTATGGTTTTGCTACGGTTGCCAGTTGGCAGACTTTATCTTTTTTTCTTGGTTGTTTCAATCCCCCTAAATTAAACATGGCACCCCTATTTTTCTCTTGGAACATGTTTTTTTCTTATTGGGTCCCAGCATTCATGCCCATGTTTTAACGTTTTCTCGACGGTGCAGCAGGTTGCGAACTTGGAAACCAAGATCCAAAAGACCGACGAAGAGATCAAAAGCCTTGTGGCCAAGGGGACCGTCCCCGACGTCAAGTCGAGGTTTGTTGATATGGAAAGCCAAAGCTATCATGAATGTAGATTAGGTATCGGAAAATGCAACTCAAAGGTATTTCCATACCTAAAATATCTACTATCTACAGTCTATGTTATTTGAAGTCAGGGCAGATGAAACCCTCCAATCGCCACAGGTTTCAGGTTCCCAGTTGAAACTCAACTTCACGGTATAAGCCAATGGCCAAGTCCAGGAGCAGCAATCCAACCGCCAAAGCGAGAGCCTTGCAGGCGGAATGTGAACGGCTGGATTCAGGGTTAGCCGTATTAGCCATGAGGGTTTTGGAGTGTTCTTTTTTGAGAACAGCCTTGAGATATAATTTTGGATGTTGAGCAAATTCTGAGTTCAATGATGTTGTCTTTATTGATATGTGTTGATTCGACATTTAGATACATGGTGAATCCTCTATTGGCATGTTTGTACTTTCATGGTTCTTTCATGTATCAATCTGCAAGTCCTGGCTGGTTAATGGCAATGCTTTACTCTTGGCTTAGGGAATTCAATGGCTCCACCAAGGCTCTACCATATATAGGACCAACATCATAAAACGGCCATTGTTTGGCTCATCATAGTCCCTTTCTCCCTACCCTCATACGAAACCTTTGGACCTTTGGTGTAGTATTCGCCCTACTGTTATGGCCATTTATTAGTTATAACTGGTTATAAATGGGATTATACATTCTATAAATGGGGTTTTCTTAGTACTTATAACTGGTATTTCGGGCCATAACTGTAGTAATTTTTGGATCCCGAACATGGGGGGTATTTCGCTCATGATCGGGGGAAGGGGTTCTCATAAAATCCTGTTGGTTAACGTTCATTCCTCGAGTTTTTGTGGTGAATTCCCATTAACATCTGAGTACCCGGCCTGGTAAACAGCCACATAGCTGTGGAAAATCACAATTATCATGGGATTATCTATGAATATCATGGGAATTATGGGGATTATCATGGGGTAAACAGCCACCGTAACTGTGGAAAGATCCACCATTTTTTAATGGGAAAACTCACTATTTCGACTGGGCCATTTTCAATAGCTATTTTGTCAAATTACCAGAGGGTAATCCCATGACATATCTCCACAATTTGGTCGATTCGTCGATCTCTAGGCGATGAAGAAGAAGAAAATGTATGAACAGCAGAGAGTGACTCGGCATGTTGGCTGGTGGGTCCTCCAAGATTGGATGCTGGTGTACTTTGATGACTCAAATTCTTGTAGACTTGGACAATCTGACAATCATTATCACATATCACAAGAATAGACACAGCATGACACAGCACAACAGAATTGTAATCCCAAGATGGTTATCTCTGGTAGTCCAACTTGGCAATGGCACATGTTTTATATTGGATTGCAAACCAGCAGTCGGATTGTTCTTTAAAAATCTATAGACTTACATATATATATATATATATACATACATACATAAATGCCTAACTTCCTTTCATGAGTAGAATTTACATGTTTGCTGATAAGATCCTGACATCTCAATGTGGCTTCAGCAAGCCGGCATTTCTGAGCTCCGCAGTTCCTGTGGAGACTGAAATCAAAGTCATTTTGGGATTGGTAAAAAAAAAAGCACACACTGTTGATTCACCCGGCAAGTACGGTAGCCTCAGAATGAGTTTCATACCTGAATGACCTTTGTTTGAACTTTGAACAGGTAATTATTTATCCATTTAAATATACATATATAATCAGATCTCTATTTAGAAGCGAGCACTGGTAGCGTTTTTTGTTTGTCAGATTTTCTGCTTAGGACCAGCTCTTGGGCACTCAGCCGCTTGGGATCCGCCGGATGTTGGCGAAGCCAGTGGAAATTGTGGATGGATTGCGATCCCCGATGGACAAACTATCACCAATCATAGGGTTGTTCCAACCCATTGTATCTAGGATTATCAATGGGCAATACCAATCTGGTTGGTGGTTTGGAACATGAATTTTATGACTTTCCATATATTGGGAATGTCATAATCCCAAGTGACTAAAATTGATATGGGACCAGCCTTCCCATTGACGAAGTCATTTTTTGGTTCAAGATGGTTAAAACCACCAACCAGGTATGTATTTAATATGTAACTTGATTGCCAGAATGGTGGAAGCTGATGGTTTTAACTGCTGGTTTTACCTCTATACTTTGCCAGTTTCCCCAAGTTTTTTTATATTGGGGTCTTGGGAGCCTTAAACATCTTGGGAGCAACCCTTATGCATACAATTTATGATGACAAACATGAGCTGAGGAGGCTGAGGAAGAGGGAATTACTAGCAGGCATCTACCAGCAATTGAACTGTGCTACCATTGGAACAGTACCATACTTATTTTGGGACTCTAGGCGTGACATGAACATATTGGGTGCATTGGACCAATGGGTAATGTACTCCACTGAACATATTTGCCTTTTTTATGGTTTGGTGGTTTGGAACATTTTTCATTTTCCCCAATAGTTGGGATGATGATCTAATCTGACTAATTATTTTTCAGGGGGGTTGAAACCACCACTTGTTTTTCGATGATAGGAGGCCCATTTTTTTGACAAAACACAGTGGCTAAAATGTGCAGTCCCAACCACCAGTTTCGACCCTGAGAAGCCCTACTTTTAGATGTAGTCTTCCAGCGTCTAGGGTAAACTGACACTTCGATGCGGAAAACCCACCATGTATACAGCATTTTCCTAGGGAAACCATAGGTTTTCCATGGTTTTCCACATCTTTTTGTTAGTTTTTCACCTGGGGTACAAAATAAACCATTCACTTCTGCGGCTGCCTTTAGGTTTAATGTGGAAAACTTGGCCTTCCAGCAAGAGCAAGCGGAAATTACGGCCATGACCGTGAAAGCCATGGCGGATGGACACAAGACTTTGCAGGCAAACATTGCCAGGTACAGGGTAGCAGGGTGAAATGTTGGTCTTTGTTGCTCCATCTAACTATAATATCTATAGTTATTGTACGAAAACATCTACCTATAGTACCGATAGTATTGTACTTACATAATCTTATGTATGTCAGGTACTTATATGTAATGCAATTCTATAATGCCAGGTGGTGCCCAATCTAACTATAGCTTTTTCATCACCATAAACCCTAGTTATCCCAAAGGTTAATCTAGTCATAAACCAACTTAGCGATTCAGCTCACTTGGGCACAACTCCTGTTGTGGGGAATCATCATCAAGGGATGCGGTCCATTTCCCACTAGCTGATTTAAAATTAGCCTGGTCCCTCCATTCAACAACCAGTTGTAGTTGTTTTGTTCCTCCCCAAACAGGACAATCTATTGGTCATGGGGCGTTTTAATGTAAGAACTGGAGCCAGTATTATGTTGGATTTCCCATCATAGGGCTTGTCCATTGCCATCTTTGAGTACGGGAAGGTAAATCATCACTAGATCCCGATTATCTATCTATATATCTACCTATCTATCTATCTATCTATCTAAATAATATCTATATCATATCTATATCCTTATCTCTCTACATTATTATATTTCACAATAAACCATATATTTAACCTAGTGAACTAAACCAACTTTGCTATCTTAAACCGGGTCGCCACCTTTTATTTCACCAGTTCTTTGACGATTTCTTCGTTGTCCGCCAGGACAAGATCAAGGAAACCGACATCGGTTCAGTGGACAAGTTGATGGACGACATGGCCGACTTGCAAGACGAGTCACTGGTCAGTCTCCCGGGGGGCCCTTAACTGAATGGCTAAGTTGCCTTATAAGTTGGCATATTACTCATAATATATACAAATAATATAATATAATGTAATATAATATAATATAATATGATGTAATATGATATAATATACTATAATATACTATGTTATACTACAATTTACTATAATATACTATGATATAATATAATTTAATATGAGATAATATAATATACTATAATATAATAATATAATACAATATAATTTAATTTATGTTAATATAATATAATACAATATAATATAATATAATATAATATAATTATTTTAATATAATATAATACAATATAATACAATATAATACAATATAATATAATATAATATAATAAAACTATAATAGTACTATAATATAATATAATATAATATAATATAATAATACTATCATAAACTATCGTATGCTAATATATCTGTCTAAGTAGGATTACATAAGTAGGCTTTTATGGTCGATATATGTGAATATCCTATTGTGAGTGGGAATGATAAACATAATTTCCAATGGAGGGGCAGCACCTTGTAGAAAAAATATGTACTGGTACTTATGACCTATGTAGAAAGCAAGGTGGTTCCACACCAAACTGTACTTAACCATACTTGACCTAGGTATAAACCAACCTGTGGTGTAACATTGGATCATAGCTGTGACCTACCAAAATGGACGGCTTAATACAGGGTTCAACACAGTTGCCCTTGTTTGGTATCCAATGCAAGTAATATACAATCTGCATTGAATATATATATACAGGTAAATATAGATAATATACGTATATACATACACATAGTTCTCCCAATTTGCCTGTTGGCTTATAATTTGAGGAATGCTTTAGACCGCCAAGCAGATGTTTGTTTTTACTGATTGATCCATGACAGATGACACTAGGAACACATGATATTGATCCTGCTAAAGAAAAATCTTCCAGTTCTGGGGCAAATGATGTTGCAACCTCAATCAACCATCAACCAAACCCCATAAACAATGTGTTGCTCTTCAAAGGTTGGATGCTTTAGTTCTCTTAAATTTGCCTTATGTTGCGCGTCCTTTGTCATTTAGTTCTTTGGTACCCCAAGCTTGGAACCATACCCAGTTGCTTCCCTTTTTGAAGCATGCCAAAAATCGCCGAACACATTGTCGCAAGAATTTGAACTTATGTTTCAAATACACAAGTCATGTTTCACTGGTTCAATATTTTTTATCGCATGTTATAGTTGTGAGTGCTATTCTTAGAAACCACCCAAGAAGATCCAACAAGGTGGTTCTAAACTCAACTCCATCAATGAAGAAACCCATGAATTCCCTTTGAAATCCTACAGTTATGGTCCTTTATCCTTTACCAGTTATAAGTACTTGTAACCCCATTTATAGAATGTATAATCCCATAGAAATAACCAGTTATAACTAATAGCCATGGCCATAACTGTATGAAACATCAGCATTTTACATGGCTTTTCATTGTGGGTTTTTCGGCTCGCCCAGGATGAAGGCCATGAACGAAGCCTTGGCTGCTGGAACAGAGGTGGATGGCGCAACCGAAGATGAGTTGGCCGCGGAGCGATGGGGAAATCATGTGATTTCATGGAAAATCTGGATGGAAAAGCGGGGATGGAGATGGGGCAGTGCATCAAAACATCAAGAGTTGGTGTATAAACCATGGGCAAATGGGGAGTTAACCATGAAACATATCATCGAACATCAGGACAGTAACTGGTTTACAATGTGGTGCCCCCAAGTTCGTTGCGTTTGTTGGTTTATGTCATCCCATTTAACTATACTATATAGTTATTTGATCAGAAAACCTATTGATGTTTCGGTTATATCATCAACTGAGGTAACTATGGGTCACCACCTTGTAGGAATTGTTGGTTTGATCATCTTTGCATGTGTTTGTTGAACATATTATTTTTGCTGATTAGAATACGATGTTTCTTATGTGTATATATATATCATGGAACGCTTGGGTCAGATATACCATGATGCTCCCAATGTATCATAATAATTTACTAATCACATACCAACTGGGATACATATCCAAGTAGTGTACCAGCCTATACCAGCTCCTCTTGGGAGTGTAAGATGGTGTGACGAAGCAACCGTTGGCAATATCAATCGAGGATATAAACTACTAAGTTCCCCCCATAAAATGGAAACGTAATTTTCTATTGTTTTGTGAAGGTTGCTATACCAGACATTTGGAGATTTCATCCCTCATCTTCCTGGCAAAAGTCATGGGAGTTCATGGAGACATGTATCAATCATGCTTTACTCCTTAGCCGGTTAACACTCCTAGTAATGAGTAGGATACATCGCCAATTCAAAATCTGTGCCGGAGCGCTATTTTTATGACCGTTTTATGGAGGGGATAAATATATGTGTTTGATAGGTCATGTGGAGGTTTGCTAAGTCATGGGGGTACCCCCAAATCATCCAAGTCATGAAACCACTTTAGTATTGAAACCTATGGTATTTGGGGATCCGGTATGGTAGGAAACCCCCATGTATCAAGTGGTATCCCACTTTGTGCTGGTGTTTTTTCTCTCTTTTTTTGCTGGTTTGATCCTTATGTTTGTCTCTTTCTGTTGGTTGGGATACTAAGCTAAATTATAACTCATTTATTGGGAAGATAACCAATCTCATTTAGCATAATCTATACATATGGATCTAAGTTATAAGCAATATAAGTATAAGATAGTATAAGATTGATTACAACCCATGTTCTGTCTATTTTGAGTGTGATTATAATCAATCTTATTTCGTGAGGCTGTCCGAACCATTTCAAACCCACAGGACGGCCTCCTCCCGCAAGCCATGGCTTAGTTTCACCCATCCCACCGCAGATTTTTGCCATGACAGATCTGCAATAATTCCACCACTTAGCCTATGCCACAGCCATATACACCGTTTGTTTTGTTTGCATTTCATATCATACTATACATTGATATCTATCCTCATGACAATCAGCATGAATAGTTGGGTTATAACCATCAATCATCCCATTTTCTCGGCTTAACTCACCAGCTTTATCATTTTTTGTTGGTTAAAAGTCATCATTCAGAGATGGTAAAAACACCGCTTTACAACGGTTGGTTTACAACCCCACTTAGCATAACCGTTACTTACAGCACCAATAGGTAGCATTCATTGGTTTTTCTACATCCCCCATGACGAATCTCGCAGGAGTTTGCCAAGTTGGAAGAGGCGGGTGTGAAAACCCAAGAAAGATAGGGGCAGGTTTGTTGGTAAAGTAGATCATGTATATATTTATATGGATCCAGGTTTGAAAACCATATATATATGTGTATATATATATATGTATATATATATAATCATCTATATCTTTGGGGAATACTTAAAATATATTGAAATCAGGGGAACTAAAGAGTTAGACCCTGGAATTGATAGAACACATATATTTCCCAAAAATGGATCAACAGATGGGACACCTGGAAAAAAATGAGGTAAATATACCCTGAAAATAGCAAATGTTTAATGGAAACTAGTCTTCCAACCCCGATGACTGCCACGGTCTATGTTAATTTACCAGAGGATAATATATATATATACATATTATATACATATTATATATATATGTAAATAACATATTCTTTATATATACCATCCTGGAAACACAGTTCCATCGTTTTGGGGTCCAATAAATATATAGTAACATAGTATGCCCAGATGTTCAATGAATGGACAAGTTACCAACATTTGGGCCCAATGGTAGGTTGATGATTGGGTTTACATGGGTTTACCACATTACATGACATGAACAAGAGAGAAAGCAACAAGAATCCAACCAACCCTTTCAAGTATACATGATATGATAAACCAACAATAATAATCAATTATCCATGTTAGTTGAGTTGTATTCAATGTATTATATATATATATATGTGACTATCACTGTTTTGAGACTATCCCTACAAGGCCACACGCATGGGCAATAAACCCAGAATTGGATTTTAGGTCTAAATTGGATGAGGACCCCATTTTGCTGTATTTTCCCACAAAAGCCATGGTTTTCTTTTTAAATGTAACAAAACAACATACATTGAAGCAACCCACATGGAGATGTGATCACATTGCAGGAAAACATATACCTATCATTTACCACGTGAAGACATCAACTCCACTTGCAGTGCATCCCGATTATATCCCCATATTCGTTGGTTTATTCCGATATTTGTTGGTTAATAATGGTTGATATATGGTTATATCATGTTATATCCCCCATTATGGTGGGCCGTTAGGAAGCCGCTGCCATGACCTTGGCTGGCGGACTTCCATCGGTGGAAAAGCCCGTCACTTGCCGCGGTTCGTCACGGCTGGGCGCAGGGTGGGTGATGAAAGATGGGAAGAACTCGGATTTGACCTACAGAATTCATCCAAAATTCAGAGGGAAACTGAAAATACACAGGGATTTCAGAGACTTTCCCTTGACGTTTAAAAACATGAATGAGCAATCGATGAGGGGTATTGACCGAAACTTGGTGAAAGGTCTGCGAATGGAAACAGCTAGCCAGGTAACTTGTTTGCAGGGTATCCAACAACAGACATGTGACGGCAAGTGGCTTAGAACGCTTCACTTGCTGTTGGAAGCAATCAGTCTTGTCAGATTCATGTTGAAACACCAGATGGGTGAAGTCCCAACTTTGTAGGTTGAATCCCAATTTATGTAGATAAAATATGATAAAATCACCTGGCTCCTATACTCGGCTATACTCTACTTGGGTTCTTCAGCATTGAAGGTATTTCAGTTCCTTTCAAGTTGGGGCCCAAATAAGTCCAATGGAACATTCAGAAGCCAAACATCTCCCTAAACGGTCACGAGGCAGATCCCTAATCAGCAGATCCCTAAGCCCAAAATACCAGTTATAAGTACTAAGAAAACCCCATTTATAGAATGTGTTTTATCCCATAGAAATAACCAGTTGTAAGTAGTAAATGGCCATAACTGTAAACATCATTCAGTCAAAACAAATGATGACTGGTTGGTGGTTTCAAACATGGCTTTTATTTTCCATTTCATATATTGGATGTCATCATTCCCATTGACGAACTCATATTTTTCAAGATGGTTATTGCACCACCAACCAGATGAACATCTTTGAAAAGCACCAGATATCTCGAGGATCGACACTTTTCACGACGTTTTCCACCCATGTTTTTTCCACGCCTTCCACGTTTCTCCAAGGCCGCCGAGCCGGCTGCCTCCACCGCCGGCTACGCAGCGCCGGCGCACCCGGAGGCGGCGGTCCCCAGTGCCCCGCCCTGACTTTTGCCGCCGACAGTGACGAAATTTGGCCCATGAAAGGCTGAACTTTAAACAGCCCTGTTGGGGGCTGTCCGAAAATTGTTTCTGACAGAGTTTCACAGCCTGGTTGGTGGTACCGTCTTTTCGGTTTCTTTGAATTCAAGGGCCCAAACGTCAAGATTGCACAATATTGCACAGTACAGCCACAGTATGCTGACCAACCAGGAGCAAGAGCTTTGTGTGCCAAATATCGCTTGAACAGGGATAAAGAATTGGGTGCTCGTAGCTATTCAGCATGAACAGAAGGTTTAGCCATGATTTTGGTGGTGCTAGGTATCTGATATTCCCTGAGGCCGCAAGTCCCTTAGGGTAGAAGCTGACAGAATCATCCACTTTCAACATATTGCAGTGAAGCTTTGAAGCTCTGCTTATGGGGGGCCTCCACGATTGCATGGCGTAAAGCAAACTCATGGCGCAAATCAATGTGTACAAAACCTTACAGAGTTACAACCAAGACTTCAAACTCTTGGCCCAATGTTCCTTTTGTTTCTGCGTTGATCATTGATGCATGCATAGATCTCAGTTTGTTAATGAAAAAAACAACATGTTTCGATAATATGATTTTGCTTGCGGGTCGATCAGTGGATCAACAGGTTTTTCTTAGGTGTACGGTGTACTGTATAAATGATTTTCCTTGCAATCTCCCATAGTTCATCGTCAGATTCCTATGTTTCCATGTTCAAAAAGACTCCTATAGCTGCTAAATTCCTTAACCATTAGTTATAATTATCCAGTCATATCCCATGATTTTTATGGTTAAATTATGATTGGTCGTTATTGATGGTTATGATTGGTGATTAAAAACCTATCAAAGCACACAACGTCCTCAACGAACATGTCGCGAAATCGGCACCCAGAGCCTCCACATATCGCTGCTAGAGTCTGTACAGAGGCCAGCGACCTGCGAAAGATGTTGCTGCATTGAACGGTGCTGCAATATGCCTAATATACCCCAGTTTTCACGACCGAAACCAGCACCAAATTCACGACTGTACTGTGAGTGCAAGGTTGTGGCCCGAAGTTATAGTTGGGTTTATGTTTTTATCATAGCTAATTATATTCACAATCACCGCGAACCCTAGCCTGGATATATGAATTATCAAGCAACTTATCCAAGTACGGGGCAGCACCTTATAGTTTCCTATCATAAACGGGGGCCGTTCTTGTGGCTTCAGCATGCTTCAGCCGATTGTCCTCAAATCATGAGTATTTTTTTAGACCAGTGAAATAGACATTTCTATCCGCTGAAGATGAAGTCATTTGGGCCTTGCAGGGTAATTACCGTCTGGTAAACATACAAAAAGCCATTGAAAATGGCCATAGACATAGTGGATTTATGTGGGTTAACCCATTAAAAATAGTGATTTTCCATAGCTAGTAAACGTTTACCAGAGGGTATCCTAAAAATGTTTTTTCCAACGAGGGGATGGGAGAATTTTCCCGACATGGGATCCCAAAGAATGTTGAATGGGGAGTTTTGTTCAGAAGGATTTCCAAGAAACCAGAACCAGTATCCAGACTGTGCCAGAAGAGAAAAAAATATCTGAGTACTCCATGTAATGACCTGTCCACTGCTGCTTTCGCTTGAACCTTGGCTCAAATTTTCATTGGAAGATGATGGAAGATGGACATAGAAGTGGAACATGGAGTGCCTATGGCAGCTGATTTGCGGCGCTTGAGATTTGTGGAACCGCGGTTGGTGGAAGCATTTCTTGTCCTAGAAGTTGTGGTCCGATACATTGCTATGCCATAACATGGTAAGTATATAATAGAATATGGTCGCCCATATGGCAGTGTGTCAAAACCAATAGTACCCCTTCTGTTCACATCAAAATAGCTGGTAAATGATGGTAAATGGATGTTCATAACCCACTAAAAATGGTATTTTCATAGGTATTGATCCATAGCCATTTTGTAACAGGTACCAATGCATACACCAAACAATGATCTCGGTTTAGCTGCGCTGATGCGATGAGCCCTGGAGCAGTGGGGTCCTAAGGGCGCGATGTGTGGACATTGACTGTGTACGCGGTAACTCAGTAGTCGCAGTATGTAACAAACATGTCAATGTGATCTACCAATTAAATCCAGCTATAACTATAGTTGGTGGTTTGGAACATGGTTTTTATGACTTTCCATAATATATTGGCAATATATTGGAAATGTCATCATCCCAACTGACGAACTCATATTTTTCAGAGGGGTTGAAACCACCAACCAGATAAATAAATGTGGTGAATTAATACGTGGATCTCTTGCTATGATCGGGGTATTAGACAATTCAAAACCTGGGGCAACTTGGGTTGAAGGGCTGCAGGTTCCGGGCCACACCAACTGTACCGGGGGGAATAACGGAATGAGTTCCAGGATATGTTCGTAGTGTCATTGAAAATAAACAACACCGACCAATTTGATTTCCCTAATCTACAATATCCCAGATACTCCATGTATGGAATATTTATCAACATTTGCCCCTAATTTATCACCCAGTTTTGTAGGTTTTTATATACCAGCACCATGGTTCGCATCTGGGATATATATAGATTATTATATAATATATATATATATATATATATATTAATGCAGCTATAGATATATCCCATTCTATATTCCCATTCTATATCCCATTCATATCCACCATATATCCCATAGAAGTCCTTCAATCAGCTGCTGTGACCCAGGCATCAGATGTCGGGATGCCAAAGTGATGGGCGGATTGAATGGATGGGCCAGTGTTTTGGGACGTGACGTGACAAGGGATCCGGGACGTTGAAGTTGTTAGCCCCCAGTTGCTATGGAAAATGGATGACCATGGACCATTTATGACCATTTATAGATGATCTACCTATCAAAATGAGTGATCAAATCACTGTTTGAACCAAGAGGTGCAAAACCCAGAAACAAAACATGTCACAATGACATACGGCATGTCTACCCAAACCGAATGTGGCTTATCATTGGGGTATACACATGGCCCAGTTTGGCAATTGCTGCCCCGTGGATTGTCCCAGAGCTTAATATCTACAGATCATGTTCTTAAATCATTGAGTATATATATATATATGTATATCAATATATATATATATATATCAAATTTCGAATATGAATCATGTTTCATGTTCATACCTTTAGATCAGCCGGTTGGCTTTGCAGCCCTCTTTTTGTTTCTTTTTGTGGGTCGGGTCGTTCGCTTCCTCGTTCGCTTCCCAAGGCCGCGGCCAAGTGGGGGCTCCAAGCTGCAACTGAGAAGTAGTAAATTTGGGCCAATGGAATTCTGGACCATTTCAATGTTTTATACATGATAGATTCTGACCAACACATTGTTTATTTTTTTTTACGTGGAAAAACACAGGAATTGATCATTTGTGTTTACTCAAAGGGAATGGAATTATGGACCATTTCAAAAAAATGCAAGCTATTCACATGCCACCTGGGCACCTAGCCAAAGGCTTGTGCATCTTTTGCCATCAAACCTGTAATGTTTCCCGTCAAGCCGGAAACTGCTGGAATGTGGTGCCCCAGTTCGTCAACTAAGCTAATGTTTCACACGGGTTTAGGGTAGGGGTTTGTAAACCAAATGATACAAGTGGGAGTCAGCGGCTTGTACATTAGTTGATCGCACACACTCCTTAATAGTCGTAATGTACACATGATTGGCCATTTGCATATTTTGCATGATCATCTTAAAGGAATATCGAGGTACTATCGAGTACTTTTCACCCAGCATCGGTTGGGTTGTTGATGTCGTACCTGGATATTTCCATATTTGTTCGCATATACTCCATGAAAGTGGTGTGTTTGCTATGCAAGAATGTCACCTAGTCGTGTCGGTCAATATACCATCAGGGATGGTACCCTCTGGTAATTTAACATAGCTATTGAAAATGGCCATTGATAGTTGATTCATCCACTAAACCTGGTGATTTTCCATTGCAAAATGTTTGTTTACCAGGGTATTGGCTATAGTAGCTATAGTTTTTGTTCAATGCCAATGGTGAAAACAAAAGATGCGATCCAGACAACTATCAGCTTGAACTAACTGTCCGTTTGACATGTACGACAGGAAAGCCGAAACCAGAATCTTCAAGCAAGCTGGGGCAAGTTCAGTAATGGTTCATGTAGATGTTTCCTTTTGCAGCAATCCATTGAAACTAGTTGGAATCGTCTTGTCCCAACTAAAAGGTGGATTATACAGTTATGAGTTTGGCCCAACTAACAGTTATGGCCATGGGATGAAATATCTCCTGCAACTAAGGTGACCAAATCTCACTTAAATGAGTTTTTTTCCTGCAAGTGCAAGTTATGTGAAAGGGGCTATAACTGTAAGCTACTTAAAATTCAACTAGGTGTTTCTTGAAGCCTGGGGATCCCCAAGTCACCATGCTTGTTTCAAATTTCATAAAATTTCTAAGTCATGGTCATCCATGATTTTTCAAGGCGGGGGCCCCTTTCTACAGCCTTAGCAACTTAGCACGGCTCAAGTGCCGGCGCGCCGAACTTCGGCGCCTCCAATGGCCGTGGCATTTGTCGCGGTACCAGGGTTTGAAGCTTGGTGATGGGCCCTGAAACGACGGAATCAACGTCCATAAATCCCTCTTGAGCATGACGGTTTAATGGGACCCCTTAGATTTCCACGTAAAATAGGCATATTGTTTGATAGTTTATTGTTGTTTATGTTGATAGTCTTTCATGTTTTTTCAATGTTCTTTTGTATTTCATGTTATTTGCTTTGTTTCTGCTACAGTACTCTTCAATTATTTGCTGCTATTTAGTTCTTATTGCATTTGGTTCTATAAATTGTATATAGAACAAGATAGTAGAGGCGGAGTTATGACCCCAACCCTCCATACAGATGTTGATTCTGTAAAGCGCATATAGAAGAGTGCAGTAGACTTACGGATCCAAGTCCTCCATATAGATTTTGATTATAAGTAAAGCGATGTATATATGTATATATATACACACCATCTGGTTATTTAACATAGCCATGGAAAATGGCCCATTTGTAGATGATTTTCCCATTAAAACCTCCATTTATGAGGGATTTTCCATGGCTATGTTAAATAACCAGATGGTATTTTGTTTCTTTCTGTGGATCTGGGGATTCTTTCTTTTCGATGAGGCCATTTTTTTTTACCTGGAGAGATATCAAGGTTGAGTTCAGATGGACAAACACGTGTTTAACATTTTTTTTTAACTAACTTGGACTTTTGTTTTTGTTTTAAGCAACTTCCGTATGTCTGTAAGATGTATTTTTTATTGCTGAGGGTTTTTGTTGAAGAGTATTTGAGCCTCGGAAGAACTTCAATGAATATATTGCTGAGGAAGGCCATGGATGTCTCCAGATGGGTCCAGACGGCTCCGCACGGCTTCGCATATATCTGGATAGCTTCGAATGGCTTAGAAAGGCTTTGAGTAGACTAGAGATCCCAAAAAAAACAACATTTCTAGTATAAATAGCTTTCAGAGGGGGTCCCATTTTTTTTTTCCGGCCCCCTTCCCTCTCCAGGCTATGTACTACATTTAGTCCCTAGGGGATCGTTGGGGATGTGGGATCCCCTAGGGGATATATCCTACCTGGGAATCCTTGGGAATCTCCAAATCTCGGCCGAGGATAGACAGTTTAAATCATATAGTTATGACTAACTGGTTTGTAGTGCATCTGTATTTATACATATATATATATATACATATATATATATATATATACATACATATATATATGTATGTTAGTATGTGTGTATTTGTAGTGTGTATACACATGATACGAAGGAACGTATTCAAGGTCTATAAAATAGATGATCGAATATGATATACAAGAAACACTGCATTTTCAGAAACGTGGCAAAATGGGGCCTCTATTTCGTCATTTTCTGTAAATCCCAGCTATAGGATACCATCCGGGGCTTTGACTCATAGCCAAAGAATGAAATATTATATATATACATATATATATATATATATACATATATATATATATATACATATATATATATATACATATATATATGTATGTTAGTATGTGTGTATTTGTAGTGTGTATACACATGATACGAAGGAACGTATTCAAGGTCTATAAAATAGATGATCGAATATGATATACAAGAAACACTGCATTTTCAGAAACGTGGCAAAATGGGGCCTCTATTTCGTCATTTTCTGTAAATCCCAGCTATAGGATACCATCCGGGGCTTTGACTCATAGCCAAAGAATGAAATATCACAGGGAAACTGGTGATAAACCAACGAACCTTGGAATAAGTGAAAGTCGAGAAGAAACGTGATACATTATTAGCTCGCAAGAGTAGCATTTTTGTACCTGGAACCTCAGTTTCAACCAGGAATATATGGTTGTTTCCCTATGGTAGTGAAGAATCCCTACATAACACGTGGTTGTTTGGGGAAGCCACCACTTATTTCTGGTTCTTTGGGGCTCCAGGTAGGTAATTAAATACCAGCCAATTAAACAATTGGGGATAGCAATCACAACTTATTGGTAAATCGGTTTGATTTCTCAATCCCCATTTCTGTTGTTTAAGCCTTCATTATTGGGTATACTGTATCCCCATTGCTTAGGTCATATGCTGGTTGCATCCATTAGCTTGAGCCTTCTACACATTGAGTACTACTACTATGACGACGACGACGACGACGAATTAAACTTGGATGGGCCATGGAGTTTGTCAACTGGTTAAGTAGTGGATCATTATAGCGGCCCATTATAACCCACTCATAAGAGGATACATCTCGTAATCAAATGGAAAGGATGATGCCATTTCTCAACCGAAAAGTGATTTATACTAAAATTTATACATTGATCTAAATGGATCTAAATGGTATATGTGTTGAATTACCAGGTTTTCATTGCTCGCAGACAATCCTCTAGAAATCCAGAGAAGGATTCGCACAGACTGGACGCACCTTGAATGGGAATTGACTTATCCTTGAACATATACTATCATATTTTCCCATGATTATTGTATAGACATAGAGAATTCTATACTATGTATATACATAGGAGTATATCTCTGAATCTTCAGATATTATTGAATGTTGTAACATCAATGAACTTCAGAATCTTCAGATATTATTGCAGTTATGGCCCAAGTTATACCAGTTATAAGTACTAAGAAAACCCCATTTATAGAATATATAATCCCATTGAAATAACCAGTTATAATTGATAAATGGCCATAACTGTGAATGTTGTAAGAGAATTCTATACTATGTATATACATAGTAGTGCGTATTGCTACAGCATAATTACAGTTCATTATCTGATATCTGATATGGGTATATTTTCTCTTGTAATCAAACATGGCTCCAAAATCAGCCATTTATAGAATACTTTCCCAGCTATGAACATTCACACCTCCATTTTTTAAGGGAATTTTCCAGCTTGCCATGTGCTACCGACCTGGCAGCACCGATCCCAAGGATTCTTTGCGACGCCCAGTCCTTTCCGGCAGCGCCGCACGTAGCTTTCGACCGCCAGCGAGGAGAGAGAGTAGATTTGGCACAACTTGGTACAGCAGTGCCCCCAAAGTTGGAATTGAAGTCTTATAGCTTCACAATTTCATGCTAACTTGGGTAATTTGGATTTGTTGATTCTCCAACTTCAGTGGGACGGGCATTTTCTGATCACCTTAGGCCAGTCCCTTGATGACATTGTCGTCCGACAGGATCACCCTGGTTGGATGTGCATCCCACTTGACTCGAAATAAAGCCATGCATAGGGTTATATCATGTCATATCCCACATAGCTAGCAGGCATGGTGATGAACCTGCTCCTAAATGAGATGTACATCCAAGTATTTTTGATTTCAACGATTTTATTGAAAGGGAACTCATTGATATACCATTTGGCAATTTAACATAGCTGTGGAAAATCACCATTTGAATAAGTAAATCAACTCTCAATGGCCATTTTCCATAGCTTTGTTAAATTACCAGAGGGTAACTGAAAATAAGATAAAATGAGGATACTGAATGCCAATGCATCCCAACCACTGGGCAGGAAGATGATAGGTATGTGTTGTTGAAGATCTTCAGGAACTACATAAACCGAAGCAAAGCATCAATAGACCATCGAATAACTATTCAATATATCCTATAGGTGGTTGTACATGTGCGAAATATAATCTTCATGAATATAATATTATATATATACATCTTATATGAGCAATATGTAAGGATCTAATGTAAGGATATCTACAATTTGGGCTCCCCCAGCTATAAGATCTTACAAGTTGGTTTGTGAACACCATTTAACTATAGTTGTAAGTATCATAAGCCATAATTATTAGAGCTATAAACCAACTTAGCTACCTAAGGATCTTAGTATATTTATGTATATATATAGATATCAAAATCCTATGTTTGGTATTGAACATGAACCCAGCTACTTTCCCAGGAATCTGCACTTTGCCAAACCAGGAGTCTTGGGCCGTCCCGCCCAGTGGCATTCCTGGGTGCTGCGCTTGCGCCCTGGAGTTGTGGGCTATGGGGCGGTTTATCATTTCAGGTCCTGATAAGGCTGGGTAATGATAAACCCTTAAGGCCTTATTCATATCTTATTAAGCCTTATTATAAACGTTTATTAAGGTATGATTCTCCATGGATAGCTGAACTTCCTTATGATGCAGTGCTTATCCAAATTGATGGATAATGTAAGCCACAAGGGATTGTTGCAGTGATTTTGGTGTGTGTTCATCATGTTTCCTCCATTTTGGGAATTTAGGGGATTTGGGGTGCTGAAGGATCATATGGGGGGCGGCTATGCAGAATTTTGCTTATCCAAGGATTATCCACTTATCCACTGCTTATCTCCTGGATAAGACCGTATTAAGCCATATTAAGCCCTTGTTAAGCCATTATTAAGCCAGATTTTCAGCCCTTAACCAGCCCTTAACTCCCCAAGCCCACACCAAAATCCAGGCTCCCCCCATGGCCCCCTCCACTAGCCCATGAAAAATCAGGGGACACCCTATCCCAGATGCGAACCATGGTGCTGGTATATAAAAACCTACAAAACTGGGTGATAAATTAGGGGCAAATGTTGATAACTATTCCAGCACCATGCAGCATATGAGTACAGTTATGGTCATTTATTAGTTACAACTGGTTATAAATGGGATTATACATTCTATAAATGGGGTTATAAGTACTTAAAACTCGTAAAGGGCCATAACTGTATGTTTTGGTCAAAGAAAATCTAGGGATCGCTTAAAAGATGTCTTCATTTCTGCGGATGCGAACCATGGTGGGTTCCACCGTGGTCTCCGCTGGGTATGGCTCTGTTCGGAGACCTTTTAGGATTGCTCTGAGAAACTGAAAGATGGGGGGGATTCCTACAAAAATCTAGGGCCCGAAGCCGAAACACAAATCCAACTTTAATGACATATGGTAATTTTGGTTCGGACACCCATTCAACTGTAGATATCTCACATATCAACTGTAGATATCTCACATATACCTGCATGTTTTTTTGTTGGTCAAATTGTCCAGTGGTTCGGAGAGAGCAAAGCAGCTAGGCTAGCTAAGGGTATTCCCAATCATTTGTAGCTAACATGTTTATTTTTGTCAAAAGCTATCATCTGGTTGGTGGTTTGGAACATGTTTTCTTTACACATATTGGGAATGTCATCATCCCAGTTGACTTTCATATTTTTCAGAGGGGTAGGTCAACCACGAACCAGTCATGGTCTAGAGTCTATACTGATTTAGACTGAGATTTCCAAACTGGTTTCAACCATTCTCCGCTGATCTTAGTCTATGGTTGATATTATATAGCCTTGCAATGATTCGGGTACGCAATTTTGACCCAGTTTGCAGTAAAGCACCATTGAAATATATATATATATATGTATATATATACCTAGGTCTTCAAAAGATCAAGAGTCTTGTGTCGACCCCTAGTGTTTACTTTTTCTGGACGCTAATTCAAAAAGTAGACGTTTTGGTCGATATCTCCATCAATATTAAAGACCTAGGTATATTAAAATCCCATTCAATGCCTATAACATCTTCATCAAGATCCCATTCAATGCTTCTAAAATCGCGGCATCAAATCACTAATGACTTTCCCACAGGTGGGCGTTGGTGCAGCTTTGCGTGGCCGGAAATCAGCCAGCTGTAGCCTCCCGGTGATCAATGGCCCAAGTTATACCAGTTATAAGTACTAAGATAACCCCGTTTATAGAATGTGTTTTATCCGATAGAAAAAACCAGTTATAACTAATAGCCATGGCCACAACTGTATGGGTATAAGGCAAAATTGGGTACCCCAATAATTACTTAGCTGGTTGGTGGTTTGGAACATGAATTTTATTTTTCCATTCAGTTGGGAATGTCATCATCTCAACTGATGTTCATATTTTTTCAGAGGGGTTAGCAGCAACCACCATCCAGTTAGATGGTTAACTAAGCCATCTGGTTATCGTGGGTGGCGAACTCAGCATGGTACCGCGGTGAACACGAAAATAGATGTTCAAGGGATCTTCATCTCACCCCTAAATGCGGTGCAATAATTATGATAATAGGTTTCGATCCGGATTTCACTCAGAAGAACTGGGGAATACGACGGGATCCAAACAAGATTGGGGAGTTAAGTACATCAAAAGTGGTTGTGAAAGCAGGAAAAACATGAACCACTAACCAGCAGGATTTGAGCAACTAAAGTGAAGGTTGGCCAGCAAAACTGGGGGATACCAACATGGTGTTGTAGGGAAGACTATTGGAAATACACAAAATCATATGTATATATATATGTTTATGTATCTATACATATATATATATGATATAAACATATGTTTATATCATATATATATACACGTATATTTCCAGCCAAGTCTAGAGGATAGCCAATGTTGAGCATGATGTTTGAGACGTTAGCATCGTTTAACCTTAGTCCATGGAGCAAAATGATGCCTAGGTCAAGATTGTTTTTTTGTCCCTGGCATCCACCCTTACGAGGTAGTGCATCCTGCCTTTATAAGTTTGTTTTTTTTCGCCCCATGATATTTTCATGAAAATTGCGGTCAACCCTAGGTATATATGAGTTACGCACCATTTTCACTGGCTTTGGGGCGCAATTTTGCAGAGTCGCTTGATGAGTTGCCGCAGAGGCACTTCCGCCATGAAAGCCATGGCCACTTGGGAAGGCGAACCGCCAACGAACCGCCTCTGGCGACATTTCTTTGGGGACATCTTAGGGTTGTTAAAACCCATGGAAGAATGCAACAAGGATACAATTGATATAATGCAAACAGTAGATGTTATAGTCATATAATTATATAGATATATAATATCTCAATATCATTTCTGCAAAATCATGTCAATTCAACATCTGGAAGCACAACAGAATTCATGATCAAACATGAAAGAAAGAAGCGTTACATCATGGCTATGTCAATGGTTTGGCAATGGAATCCATAGTTTCTATGGCCTGAACCTTGGCCGACCTTGGCGACCAGGGCGACCACCGTGTTTGGTGTCCAATCACCTGCATCTTTCATAGATTTTCTTGTTTTGTTGAACTTCTTTGGGGGGTTGATTGGGTCTTTTTTTGTGTAGCATTGTGTAGCCATTTATTGTAAAAATAGTTTTCCTATTGATATCCTATGGATGATTATGTGTTGGCCCTATATAGATATTAGTTGGAACATGGACAAAATCCACCTCATCTGGTTCGTGTGGCTTTCACTAGCGGAGTTTGAGGGGGTTCGCTGCTTGAGGACTGCAAAGGGCTACTTTGTCTAGCCCTTTGCATCCCATGCAGTTATGGCCATTTATTAGTTATAACTGGCTATAAATGGGATTATACATTCTATAAATGGGGTTTTAATTACTTGTAACTGGTAAAGGGCCATAACTGTGGACAGTATTTTCTTTGCGATCGAAAACTGAGATGCTGCCTGTCACTGGCAACGCTATGACAGTGAGCGCCATGCCTCTGCACAGTCTTCGGCCACTTCGCTGCCATCAGACCTGGACCATGGAAGCTTTTGCCGACTGATTTGTTGGCTGAGAAAGTAAGGCAAGCGATGCTGGGCCATTTTGGACGGCCACTGGTGTCTTGTTTGTCTCTCACGGCTGCGATAGATGAAACAGAAGGAGCCTCTTGTTGCAATGTGGTAGAGACTCTGCGCGCTTCCATGATTTAAGTTTGACTGAGATTGTGTTTTTTTTTCAGAGCTTCATGTAATGTAATTCAGGTCAAGGCCCTTGTAGCGCGGCCCTGGTTGGGAAACTTAAGAAGCATGTTTTTGTTGAATGCAAAAATATGATGCCCATATGCATACTTGATCATATTTGTTTTCAGTCACTGTCGCGTATCCCTTCCTCCTAATACTAAACGCCCCCCCCTCCCCTAATAATAAACACGGCAGGTAGTTTTTAGTATTAGGGGGGTATTTATTGTTAGGGAACCCTATTAATAAAATTATACCCTTAAGAATAAAAGCTATTTTTTCCGATCTCAAAATCAATCAAATTTCTTTGTATAACGCGATTAAAATATTGCCAAAAATTGGATTTCGAAGCTTCCCCCCAATATTAAATTTAAATCCTTAATATAAAAGACTTAAAAAAATCGGACGGACCCTAATAATAAACACCCCGGGGTGAACTAGTTTTTAGTATTAGGGGGGAAAACCCACAAATGCTAGCTTTATTTTCAATTGTTTTCTAAAGGAGATCAATTAAAAGTCAAATTGGCCAATCTGAAATTGTCCAAAATTGGAGATGGACACTAGTTTTGAGTATTTGGGCGGGGTTTGGTAATAGGAGGAAGGGATTATCTAGGATTTTCCATATGACACTGAATCTGTGAAGCCTGGTTCAAACCAGCAATTTTTGGGTCGCTTGGTCGCTTAAGCCCCCAGGGAGTTTCCCTCCCCTCCCAGATGTGTCTCCCTTAGCTCCCAAAAAAGTCGTTTGAAGGTTGATTATCAAACATCTATAGTCTAAAGGTGTCATAAACATATTCATTGAACATCTCAAGACGCCAACAAAAATCACAAAAAAAATCAACAAACATCAAGGATTTCAAAGCATATAGATGCATCTAGAATCTATGTGTATATGTATATATATATATATATATGTATATATATATATATTCTGTATCATATATATATACTGATATAGAATGTACTATATATATATTTGATATATTATTAAATAATCATAAACAACCATCTAAAACTCGTCAAGAAAATCAATCTTTTGACGGGTCCATAGGCAGCTTCTGTCAGGCCTGGCCACAGAAGCCAGGGAGACTGATGCAGGCGCAGCCAGCGGGCAGCAACCACCAACATGATGATAATCTTCGGAGTTTGGGGGTACCCAAGATTGAAACGCACCCAATTATTGTGGGATACCTGGAAACTATGAGATTAATATAGATAGAGAACCATCTACAGATCCTGTCTATGCCTGCAGAATTTAGGGAGTGGTTCACAGTTTCCTGTCGATTGAAACTGCGAGTTTGGTGGTACTCCTTGCTGTTAGGAACAGGAAGGGACTTAACTTGCACCAGACGCCCTGGTGTTGGAATGAAGAACACACTGAAACTTCATGATTGAACTCTTCCAACTCATATACCCTTGCTTGCCTCAATCACAGTCTCATCTCACATGATATATCCGAATATCTATATAGTGATATATGCAAGTATTTTGCTGGGGAGAGAGGTCATAGACCTAGCATGCACCAAATCATAACATAGATGAACATACAAATCGCCTACATTAACAATATATAAAATCTTCAAACCCTGCTGTTTTGGGTGGTCCAATCGAACCCACTCTTCACCAGGTGGTGGCCCGTGGTTATGGTGTTTCCTCCCATCAAAGCATAATTTCATACTGCTGGCCAGTTATATCCCATGAAATATCCCGTTTTTATAACGATCTGACAATGGGCTATTTAGCTACATTAAATTACAAGAGGGTAGTTACAATGTGGGGCCCTAGTTGTGTTTGTTGGTTTAGTTTTACCTCATCAATACTAGTTCGCTGCATCCTCCATAAACCTTAGTCACCCTCCGGTACTCAAACATTGCTTGTTGCACAATCCACCATTTACGTCGATGTTTTTAGATGATGAAACCCTTTATATTTGTAGATTTATAGCATCTTTTCATTTTTTCCCCATATGTTTTCCTATTTGTTCTATGTTTGTTTTCCCCGTTTCACGTAAATTAAATGCGGTTTCCTATGTTTTTCCTTTTTGTCTTTAGAAAACATTTGTATAAATGTGGTTTCCCATATAAAAACATGTTTTTTTCCAGACCACAAAAAAACAGGTCGCGAAGTGCTAAAGCACTGGGCCAACAAGGCCGAAGGTTTGGTGCCCCACACCGATGCCAAGGCGACCGACCAGTAGGACATGTTGGCCTCCTTCTGGGTACGTAAGATTGGGAAATGGCAGAAATGACTTGGATCATACCAAATAGATATGTATGGTATGGTTCATGAATTCATGTGTATATATATATATATATGGTATGGTATGACTTGGATTATGAATTCCAAATAGATATATATATATATATATATTCCATAGCATAACCCTGCATGTGTTCAGAGCACCAAATTTGAATTTGAACCTAACAACATGAAGATGTGATAGGAGGGTTCAAAGTATTAATAGATGTGGGGAGATCAAGTAGTGGAGGAGAAGCAACACATGAAGCAACCCAATCAGGGTACGGTTGGAGGAGAGGCGTTGTGTTCACCACGTTAATTCGGTGGTGCCGATTTGCCTTGCAGCGTAACCAAATGTGGCAATAGGACATAAGCGCAACATTTGTTCTGCCCCAATTCATTAGCTAAGTCAATAAGTAGATATAAGATGATACAAGTAGGTCAACCAGGGTTTATAGTGATGACACTATACATATACATATACATATATACACATGTTTTTAACCGTAGATAGATGGGGTAACATAAACCAACATGACTTGACCGAGGGCACCACATTGTGATCTTTGCATTGCCTGTTGCGGTAAGTGATGATTTTCTTAGTCAAACATCATTTGCTGGGTTCAACAGTACTGTGGGAAAGCCCATAATAACCCTCCCAAAATCATCATAAAAGGGTGGCACAAACCATCCCCAAATGGTAGGTTATGGTAGGTTTATGTTCGGGTTGCCCACGTGAATCCTTTCCTTGAGGATTTGTCCTGCTGATTTGTCCCTTCAAAACGACCCATCCGTCGTCCGCTTTGTGCGGAGGTGCGCTACTTCGGAACTGAGCGTGCCCTGGCAGTTTTTCGGACTGCTTTTGGGTGTGGCAAGTGGTCTAACACTTCAGATACTCCAATGGCTATGGTTATGTGATACTTAAAACATCTTGAAACTATACTATTAGTTGATGGGCTTCAAAACCCAATATAACTGGGGGCCCACATTGTAGTTTCCCAGTGAAGGACAGTAAAGGTACAATCGAGAGACAAATTACTGTCAAAACTGCGCTAGCCATTGCTGAGCACCACATTTGACACTAGGTGCGGTTCACACGCAAATTGTTTCGCTCAGTACCTCAACTTTCCCAGCAAAACTGGTAGTTACCAACTGATGGGTACTGCACCAACTGAGGTTAGGTATTCTATTTCTTGGTTGAGATAAGACCAATGTCTCATGTTTGATTTCATTTGCCCAAGAGTTTCAGTGCCCTGAAAGGAGGCTTTTAAGACAAACTCCTTACAAGAAGACGTTACCGAGTCAGAAATTGATTGATTTTTGATCCATCCAACTGTAGATGTACTAAACCAGACAAATCCAACTATTGGCCTACTTAACTTCTAAAACTAACTTATAGCTGCTATACCTAGATCTTCAATACTGAGTCCCATTGGCCTATTATTGTGAAATCACAACTTTGGCTAGACAGTTAGACAACGACCTTGTAGAGCACAGCCTCGCAACTAGTCAATGTGGCTGAAACTAAACTCTAAACCAACCAACATAAACTGTTGCTGAAAAAATATGAACATCGTAACATGGTCCAAGTATTTACGTTTATTAGATTGGTTTTTGGGAAAGTCCACAGGAAACCGTGCAGCACCTCATCGTAGTTGTTGGGGGTGCAATTCCAGTCACTTCTTTGCTGGTTTCAATCCCATAGTTACAATATGATATATACTGGAAGTGAATATAACCCCCCAACTTAGTGTGAAATGTAACTTGGGGTATAAGTAAGTACCTGTATACATATATATATATATACATAATATATATATATACATTATATATATACACATTATATATATATATATATATACATTATATATATACACGGTGTATATATATATATGTATATATATTCACGGTGTTTATATATATATATATATACGTACGTGTATGTATGCATGTGTCAAACCAACACCATATCCAAGTATATCCCACTGATTAAAACATGTAATGGAACATCCACCATTTATAGTAGATTACTGTCCTTGCTATAAACCTCCATTTCGATTGGGGATTTCTGATTGCCATGTTTGAGGACACCGAACGGTAAGTGAAAATCTACCCCAACTTGTGGGTATATGGTATGCAGTTACATCCCTTAACAGTTTTAAGCTGCGGAACAATTCATCATTTAAGTGATATTTGTCACCTTAGTTGCAGGAATGGTTTCATCCTTTTCCAAAACTTTTGAGGGCCATAACTGCGGTTATAAGTTGGTTTATAAATCGCATGAACTAGTTCGTCATAAGTATCATAAACCATGGTTATTGGAGTTATAGACCCACCAACTTGGCCATACATCAGCAATCTAAAAATCCCACGAAATCCCATAAACAATCCCATAAAAAGAAAATAAGATCCACATTCTTCAATGATTTAAATGAGTTTTTTCCATTAAATCCCATTAAATCCCATTAAATCCCATTAAATCCCATTAAATCCCATATAAATCCCATATAAATCCCATTAAATCCCATTAAATCCCATTAAATCCCATTAAATCCCATATAAATCCCATATAAATCCCATTAAATCCCATTAAATCCCATTAAATCCCATATAAATCCCATATAAATCCCATTAAATCCCATTAAATCCCATTAAATCCCATTAAATCCCATTAAATCCCATATAAATCCCATATAAATCCCATTAAATCCCATTAAATCCCATATAAATCCCATATAAATCCCATATAAATCCCATTAAATCCCATTAAATCCCATTAAATCCCATTAAATCCCATTAAATCCCATTAAATCATCATTAAATCATCATTAAATCCCATTAAATCATCATTTTCCCCGTGTTTTTTTTTTTCATTTCGATTTGGCCCGGGGCTTACGCCAGGTCAAAAGCCTCGCGTGAAGATCTTCCGAGACCAGGCGGCCTGGTGCCCCTACTGTCAGCCCCCTGGCGCCGTTGCGAAAAACTGGTGGATGGCAGGGGATATCACTGCTGGTTGGTGGGTTGGAACCATGGAATTTTATGTCTTTCTTTCATCATCCCAACTGTTTTTTTTTTTTTGAGGGGTAGGTCAACCACCAACCAGACTGAATCGGCAGATTTTTTTTTGGATAAGAACTGATAAGATCTGTGTGATTTATGTGATGATTTCTCAATCTTGTGCTTAAGTGATTTGCCAATGAAAGTGGTTCTTCAATTTCTGTGACTTAAAGGGATTATCTTCTGAAATGTTGGAATGGTTCATGATTGGAATGCGGCAAAACAAACGTGTTCACGATAGTTTTGCCTTGCCTGCCACTGTTGGGATATGAGAGATGTGTTGGATGGATAACTCAACCACCAACCTTTCTAATGTTGCCCTCTTTCAGGGCCGTTGTTTGACAGATCAGTTTGTGCCTTCCATCTTACATCAAGTCCCTACCAGTACCCCTGCATGCTGCATGATTCCGATTTTTCAGGATTAACCCATCGCAGACATTCACAGACGGGGTCTGAAACATGTGGAAAATCACAGTTAGTTAACTGCTTTAACAATGCATGAAATTAAATTCAGTGCATCCATATGACCTTGACTGGCTTAGTGATTTTCTCTTATTTTTGATTCCCCGTTTAAGCGAAATTTTCTATAGATCATGTTATATTGTGTGGTGAAAACATGTGAAAACCACGGGTCCCGCTTGCGACTTTCCCACCCAAAAGCAACGACCCAACGACCCAAACAATCCTCCAGATGGTCCTTGAGGAAAGTGTGGCTCCTATTGGAGGAGAAACAGGTGGATTACGAGATCGAAAAGGTGCCAATGCGCTCCTACGGCCACTTTGGTAACGAATTGCCCGCACTGTGTAGTGTGATTTGTTGAAGATCTGGGAAGATCTGGGTATGCGTGCCAGTGTGGGGACGTTCACCAGCAATTTGATGAAGAATAATGAAGAATAATGAATCAAGATGCACGAGCGTGAGCGGCAAACACAAAATGTGAGTAAATACTAAATACCAAACTGGATGGGTACTTTCAATGACTTGACTTGCTTAAATCTGTTGCGTATCTTCACCAGTGATATTGATCTATTCACCATGTGCAGCTGAGAATCCTGTTGACGATGGGATCCATTGCCAGATGGCCAGCGGGAATGAGTTGCAATGGTTGGTTCATGTTGGTTCAACGTGGCTTTGCTTGAAAATAGGTTGCCCTAAATGTCATGCATCATTTTCCCCACAGTTATAGCCATTTATTAGTTTTATCTGGTTATAAATGGGATTATAACTGGTAAAGGGCCATAACTGCATGTTTCAATGGACCCCTTGCCTCACAAGGCACCGCTGGATAGGACCGGATAGGATGATACTGTACTAGTTAAGTGCATTCCCTGGTGAAGATGATACTGATCATATCGAACATATGAAGTACAGTATCATGACAATGTATCCAGTATCCAGTATCAGTATCATTACTTATCATTGGTATGACAGTAATATATAGTTCATTTGATATTTACCCTCTGGCTATTTAACATAGCCATGGTATAGATGACCCATTGATAGATGCTTTACCTATTAAAAATTGGTGGATCTTTCCATGGAAAAACGACGCTCTCCAAGATGATCTTCATGGGAATTTATTCCATCCCAGGGGGATCCGATCATCACAAAACGCGTATGTTTGTTTCGTTGTGCATTGGTTGGTGACACATGTGGCTCTGAAAATTTTGGGGAAAAGCCTGTTAGATCCACTGGTTTGTCATGGTCAATTCCGAGAATTTGTCCATGGATGGGAAACCGCTGAGGCGACAAACCTCAGGAGTTTCTGAATCTGGTGCCGCGGGGATTACTTCCTGCCATGGAATTGGACGGCGACTCGACCGGAATGGACTGAATGGACTGCCTGCGGGGACTCGAACGGAATGGTGAACGACCCAATGGGAACATATGGGCACTGGTTACTTAACCGTTACAAATGGTACTCCACCCCAGCCATGGCAGCCATGGATTAGTTCGCCCCAGTGGCAAGTATGCGAGTTGGCGAGTTACAACGGGGGTCATCACATGACTCAGGCGCTGTGAAGCGCCAAGTACTTTTTGTGAAGCAACCAGTTTCGATAATATAATGGGATATGAATGGATATGATTCATTTTATATCACCATTTTTCATCATATCCATTCATATTCCATGATTAATATTTATTAATCATATCCACCATTCATCTGGATAATATAATGGAATTATATATATATATATATTATATCAAAATATTATATCATAACCGGCGTTTGACAAATCCAGATGCTTCACCCGCTTCACCCCATGGATTGCTGTTGGATCCAAGCAGTGGCCTTGCGGGCGGGTTGGATCCAAGTGGATCATGGCAGTTCTGTGATGTTTCAATGAGGCAAGTCTGATACATGACTATACATGTGTGTGTATGTTTGTGATATATATATATAATTATACATATATATATATATAATTATATATATATGTGTGTGTTCAAGGCTTAAAGTTTAAGGTGATCCAGGCAGACGTTTCTTGCACGGTGCTGTTTAATATTGTTGAATGAGGCAAAACTAATACTAGTCAGCATAGAAAATGGTGGTTTATGAAATTTGGGTATGGGATAACTTAAGATTGCCCCCATTTGTGGCTGGTTGCTGGCATGGTAAACCCGGCATTGTGTGAGTCCCACGACTCGGGGACTCGTAAACTCGATGATCATTGCCTGGTGCATGTGGATCTATAGATATCTATAGCTTTGAGTGCTAGGGGCAATTCCACTGTATTTGGGGCCCCCAAATGCTGTGTAACTCCAATTTCACATAATTTCACTATGGATCATGAATGATCATGATATGTAGAACTATAGTTAAGAGGGTTTACACACCAACTTACAACTGGGGGCCCTTGGGGCCCTACATTTTAGTAATTCTATGTAATTCTACAGATTCTACAGGGAAGGAATAAACAAGAGCAGAGATCATTAAAAAAACATATAACGATATCAGATAGATAGCAGTTATATAATATATGCATATATATATATATATACAGATATAGATATAGATATATCACCATCTCATTAGTGGCGGATGCTGAATGGTGCGAAAACCGGTAGCCCAGGTCTCTCTGTAGATGTGGGAAACCGGCCCTTGCTGTTTACCATCACGTTTCATCAAAAGTGGTCGGCTGGAACATCCATGATTTAGTTCGAGGATTTTCCTAGCTATAAACCTCCATTTCATAATTTAAAGGGAATGTTTCATTGCCACGTTGATTACCAGAGGCTATTTTCGTTCTTGAAAAGCATTTGCAGCCATGATCTGACCGATCTGCTCTGCAGGAAAGATGATGACAGAAAGCTTGGACATCATGTGTCTCTGGCGATGACGTGACGACGGGTTGATTTGGCCATGAAATCCCCCCAAGAAGGGTCAATGTCCAAAAGTTGAACACCTGGAAAATATACGGAAGAGACACAATCCATAAATATCCACAGCATCTATACTATATTTATATCTTATACTATCCTGGAAACACGGTTCTACGGTTCTATTTTGTCGGGGGGCTGCTATACTGAAATACTTGTTCCATGTCTCTTGATAAACTATATGAAATGACTTCACTGGAGTGATGGTTGTCAGAGGTAACTACTGCAACTACTTTATCCTCGGCTGAACAATTTAGGTTCGTGAATTACACCCTCTGGTAAACTAACATAACTATGGAAAATCAAAATTTTCAATGGCAAAACTCACTATAAATGGCCATGTTCAATAGCTTTTTGTATGTTTACCAGGCCGGGTAACAGTTTATTTCTAGATGTTTTTTCAAAGGATTCTTCATATCACCAATGCGAGTTCTTCTTTGTTTCTATGAGTTGCTTTGACAAAAGAAACAGTTCTAGTGGTAACCCCAATATGTTCCAACCGAAATGTTGGCAGTTTACCGGCTGACTTATGTGGCTTATTTCATGGGCAGCCACTTATTTATCCCGAATCTGATCATGTCGATAGCAGATAGCAGCCAGATAGCAACAGGCTGTGTGACTTTTTATGCACGGAACAATTGGAACCACTGCGATGATATGCTGCTGGGATTTGCTGCGATGATCACAGTCTGCCAACAAAGATTCTTCCCAAAAAATGACGACTAAAAAATGACTCTATAACTCTATAACTCTATATATATATGGTACGGTAGCTCTATGAATTGTCCCATTGAAACAGCAATGAAAATGCTTTGTCTGAGGTTTACCATCGATTCTTGGCATTGGGAATCATCCCGGGGGTTGGTGAATCTATGATCTGACCAGATAGATAGACAAACCAAGCAGTAATTCTTGGATCCCAGCTGGAATTCATTGGTCCAATGGAGGCTGCTTCAGGACGTTTCATTGGAAGTTCTAGCGGATTCTAGCGATCCTTACCTCCAAAAAAACACATGGCCAAACTCCGCGGAAAGAGGAGAAAGGCCTCAACAAAATCAGGTCATATCAGGTCATGTCAGGCCAGTTGAAATCACCTTCGGTCAATTCACCATATCTCCAAGTCGTTCAACTGCTAGTTGCTGTGATTTCGCAAAGCCCCCCGTTTCGCTGACTATCTCGCGATGTTGCTGAAAACATGCTGAAACCAGTATTATACAGTACATTAGTAATGAAAACAGACACCGGTGGCTAAAACACATCCAGTGGTGCCGAATGCTCCAGAGTCTGGGCGGAGCCGAACTGTCAAACTTCGTTCTCCAAATTTGGGAAAGTCCTTTCAGTAAATGAAATCATGTCAGCGAAAGTTTGGACAATTTTGGGCTATCCATGTATATCGATATGAGACAAATCCATGTTTGGTCGCACTTTTTCGATCTCGCGTTGCTCAGGAGCGAGCATTCCCCAATCCAGACAAGCCCATGCTGCTTGGGTGGTGGATGGGAGATTTGCTGGGCATGGCGATGTGGTGCCCCAGTTCAGAATCGCTAAGCCAACTATAACATACTATAGGGAAGATACTATAACATACTATAGGGAAGATACTATAACATACTATAGTAATAGTAGTCAGATGGGGTAAGATAAGCCAACTTATATAGCTATCGGGAACCACATTGTAGGAATCAATAATAATCAATATATGTGTGCTAAAATCCAGATACGAGTCTTTAAAAATGACTTCCACCTAAACCAAGCAGATATGTTGTGCGTTCTTTCAGGATGTACCTCCCACGACGCAGCTCCCACGTATTTGTAAGTTCTACAGTGTGGGGACCCCCAGTTGTAAGATGTTACAAGTTGGTTTGTACAGTTATGGCCCTTTACCAGTTATAAGTAGTTATAACCCCATTTATAGAATGTATAACCCCATTTATAACCAGTTATAACTAATAAATGGCCATAACTGTAACCCCTTTAACATCCATTTACTATAGTTCTAAATTATAAGAGTATCATAAGCCGTAGTGTTTCGAGTTATAAACCAACTTAGCTATTTAGGGGGGCCACATTGTACCTCCATAGTTTGTTTTATTTTCACCCACCAAATCAGTGTAGATATATCCATCATAAAAACTATAGCCTAGGTACATAAACCACTTATATCTAAGTTATTTCTCTACCTCTTAAAAATGATGATCCGCAAGTTCAGGTAACATGACCACAATGTGAGGCCCCCCAGTTATAAGTTGGTTTATAAGCCCTAGTAACTATAGTTATAAATATCATAAACCATAGCTATTGGAGTTATAAGCCAACTTAGCTATCTAGGGAGCCTCACATTGCAGGCTTCCTTTTTCCAACTTGCCATGTTGGGCCGAGGTTCCCCATGTCCGGCGAGCTGCGCGACCGCGCCGCAGGACTACTGAACCTGGAGCGAGAGCTCTTTGGTGCCTGGTGTTCCTATCTCTTCAGCGGCTTGGCGATCTTGTTGGGCCACGGGATGATAAAAGAACTCCTGGGGGGCTGAACATGCCTGGAACATCTTATCCCATTCAGTATAGCTATGGTGAAGTTTTAAACCATAGTTAATGTCAGAGTTAATGTCAGGACAGTTATGTGATTAATTATTCATCATACATTCACATATATACATACATATATACATACATATGTGTATATATATAAATACATATATATTTATATTTACATATATATATACATGTATACGTATGTATGCATGTATACATAGAATATATGTATACGGTTAGTCAATGAATGTTATAACCCGCTTAAAAATGGGATAAGATGGGATAAGTCATGATAAGTCAACACCAATCCAGATGCAAAAGTTCGTTGGGTGTTGCACATATTGGTTTGTCCGAAAATAGGGTACCCGGAATTCCGATGTTATATATATATATATCATCATCATCATCATCATCATCATCATCATCATCATGGTACCCGTTGAAATATGTAACTTTAGGGGATCTCCATGGATCCCCCCATTGGTGGACAAAGCCATTTTTTGAAAAACCTTCAAGATAAGAATCTAGCTAGCGATACATCCGCCACCACAACTCTATTGGTTGGTCTGTGAAAAAATAAAGCAACTAATCCAGCTGGGGTAGATCTTTAGACATTGTTTGAATAGGTCTAAACATGTGTAAATATATTTAAATGCATGAACATCCATTTGAGAATTCACTAGATAAGTGGTGACTACAAAAAGAAACCCTTTTGTGAGATATGCCATAGTAAAAAACACGGTCTACTTTCAATTGTTTCCCCATAGGGCATGGTCATCAGTCCATTTGCATATATACTTGTTATACTGGTGACATGGGATGACCGTGCAGCACCTAAATACTTCGATATATCTACTATACCCCTACTTATAGTGTGAACTAAACCAACCAGCGTCACCTTTAAAAAATGAGCGGTAAACCGTTAATCAAAAAATATAGCAGAATGCACCATTCAATCCTCTCAATTCCACCATAGTAACCTCCGAAATTTTGGTAACATCATCTAAATTCCTATTTTTCAACAGTGATCCATCACTTGTTCTATTTTGTTCTATCTACTTTGAAGGGGTTACTATAGTCGATTCAAAAATATCCCCGGCCCGTATCCGGCGAAGCTGCGCCGTTTCCAAGGACCAGAGATGCCGTTCATCGGCGGCAGCGAGGCGGACTTCACGGATGCCCTGCAACGCGTGGACAGCGAACTGGGTGCCAACACGGCGACCTGGAAAAACGCCGCGCCGCGAAAGGGGCTGACCCCGAAAAAATGGCTGGAACTGGAACCCATGAAATTCAGGATCAAGCTATGACAATTATTGACAATAACGAAGGTTTAAGATGGTTTAAGGGTCATTTGAGCAATTTGTTTTATTTAAGCGACGTCACTCGAATATATAATTTGTCCCAAAATGTGTGGGTTTCCTTGAATCAGGTTGTTGAATTGTTGCATTTTCTCCAGTTCAATACCATCTGGTAAACTAACAGTTTGCTATTGAAAGTAGCCCATTTATAGTCGATTTACTCATTAAAAATGGTGCTAGTTGTTTGTATGTTTACCAGGAGTTAGTCTTGAGACTAGACGGAGTCAGTCACCCTCTACGCAGCCGGTGGCGAAGGGTGACTGAACTCCGGGCCTTTGGGGGTCGAGGATGGCGGGGTATTTCGGGATATCGAACTTACTATCAAATTTTTAGCCAAGAAATCACATAAACTTATATAGATGTCATCATTTATTTCATAATATATATATATATTATATACATATATACAAATCATTTTAGCGTTGGTTTGGGGCATATTTAGGCTTGGTTTCGGGTCCCTTTTTTCGGGCAGGCCATTTTGGTTTCGGGTCGCCATAGAAATTTTCACGGCTCCACAAGGTGCTGCCCAGTTCGCTAAGCTCGTTTTAGCTGACTAATATGTTCCCAGGGTTTTTGGTAATAAAAGAACTGAATATAACAATATATGTATATATATATATAATATGTAAACATACATATGATTATATATGGTCAGAATTGATTATTATAAACTTATAAACTATATAATGTGGTTAACACAATCAACCATCCCCAAATTCACCATAAATAGGTGGTATAAACCATCAAACATGGGGTGGTTTATCATTGTTACCCACATGAATCATCATTAATCCCACTAATATCCGTTAATATTATCCATCATTAATCATCATTAGTCCAATGAATAAGCATTAATAGTATCCATCATTAATCACCATTAAAAATCATTGATGATCATTGATCACCTCATATCACCTGAATCTCATTTGATTTGTGACTCGGCTTCCAGGAGTCGGCCTTCTTCTTGCCCTATCCGCATCCAACGATCGTGGACATGCAGTACGTGTCCCACGTGGAGAGAGCGGTGGCCAGCGCCATGTGACCCTGCGGCACTGGCACTGATTCGCCGGCTTAATGAAATGATTCATGGAATATCCATAACCAGAGGGTAATCCCATTATTAACCATTATTAATAGCCATTTATAGTGGATTTTCCCATGAACAATGGTGATTTTCCATAGTTTTTTGTATGAACATTCCCTATTAATTGGATTAATCTGGGTAAATTATAACGACCTCACGTCGCGACCGAGCCCTGGAATCATGGTTAATAAGAGGAATCACCCCCCAATGGCCGCACTATTCAGGTTAGTGAAATATGATAATTTACCCAGATTAATGATTAATGATCAATGATTAATGATTAATGGACTATCCATGTTTTTTCAAAAATATGGGATGAAATATGGGTTAGACTAATGGATTATGATTCTAAACTATATTTACTAAGTGGGGCCCGCAGCCCCAAGTAGGGATGCCGCTATAGTCATGGCCATAAAAAATTGGGTCCTGATTGGCGGATGCAGCTAAGCCATACCAGCTATTTTAGACTACCTAGGGCACCATAATTTTGACCCATAACCATATGATTGCTGGTCATCACTCTTTGCACCAAACAAGACTTGAATATAAATGAGCTACATATGTTCATTTCTGCTGATTTCCGTACATGCTTGGCATGTTTGGTTCTGACCGTATTGAGGTACTACAAGGGCTACGACATTCGGAAGAAGTTTCCAAACATCGACAAATGGCGGCTTGGTCCTGCTGATGATGAAATCTGCAAGTTTCTGAAAAATTTGTCCCCCAAATAGGTAGGTAAGTTCGTTTAAAACCAGATTAGATGTGGTTTATTTTTGATATAGGTGCATGTTGTCGGGTAAACATAAACCAACTTACAACTGGAGGGGCCCACATTGATCGTGTTTTCACACCCAATTCCATGACCATATTGTTTATCCATTGGCTTACATGAAACTTGAGATGGAGCCAAAACATGGAAATGTCCAAAACACAATACGTGCCAGGTGAAAAAGTCGCTGAGTAATTACCCATATTGGGGGATGATCATCATCAGTCCACTAATAGGGATTCATATAATGTTTATTCGGATTCGGATTCTCATTGTCGGATGGATGATCATCAACCATGAATCTAATGTTGTGAGCATAGCACAACCAAATCATTTGTTTGTATCCAAGTGACACAGTATCCTGTTCCTGGAACCCCCAAACGATCGGAACAAAATGGTGGTTTCCGCAAAGAAGCAATTTGGTATGTACAATGTGGGGCACCCGTAAACGAAATTGCTGAGTTAGTTTATCACTCCAATACCTGTATGGTTTATGATACTTATAGCATCTTATAGCTATAGTTTTCATGGGGGTTATACTTTATACACCAATTTGTATTTTGGGGCCCCACTTGCAAGATGACGCCATAATTTATTTCTGCTTCGTTGGAGTTCCACAAGGCGGTAACCACCACGAACCCAACTGTCAACCATGACATACTGTGAACCTAAGTTCTGTTTGTTTATAATACCTATGAACTAAAAACAGCTCATATTAGTTCAATATTTATATACATTATACGTTATTGTATATTAGATTATTATATATATATATATGTTTTTTTAAACATATTTTTTTTCATTCCTCCATAAACCGCTTCATCTCAAGTCACATTTTTATTTCTTCCATCGGCGGAGTTCGTCCAGGCTTTCAGCCTATGAAGAATTGCCTCATTACATGGCGAGCAAAAGCGACTACTACACGCACTGCAACCTGTCACTGGATCAGTTCAGGGATTATACTACCCAATATATGGGGGATTATGAACACGGTGAAGAAAAATTGTGACTCAATCAATTTGGTTGAAGGGAACATTTTTGCAGGAACACCCAACCAATTTCATGGTAACAACCATGGTTTCCGGTGAAGATTTTCCCTGACACCAATCCAATCCGAACCTGGTGTGGTGAAACACCAAGGACAGGTGGAAGTCGTGGACGTCGTCTCAGAATCAAATGAAAGTGGAGAAATGGAGAAATGTGAAGTACCCTCTGGTCATTTGTTACATAGCTATTGAACATTGCCATTTATAGTGGATTTTCCCATTAAGAATTGTGATTTTCCATAGTTATGTTAGTTTACCAGATGTTAATCCATTTAAGCCAACTGTTGGATATTTCGTGAATAACATGCATAGTTTGCTGCATACCGATGTGATTCGGAGCAGCTTTTGCACTAAAGCTGAACAAACGGTTTTTACATGAACAGAGTGAACATGTCTTTAAACAACACCTTTCACCAGTCCTCACCAATACTGGATTACATATGAATGTACGATACATTGGTGAAATCATCTTGTTTTTTCCCACCTTGAATTGGCCACAAATAAAGTGGAATGAATCCAGTCTTCTACATAGATTATCCAAGTGTACCTAACAATAAGATTCCAGACCTCATTAATCATTAGGTGCCACAGAATCTGCAATCAAATGTCCTAGCTTTGGTCAGAGGGAACGCTGCACGATGGCTACGTGCATGATTCCATTCAGTTCGGGACCACTGCAATCATCCTGCAGTCCTCGAAATATTCAACAAGTGTTCCTTTCAACTGGCATCATCAAAACCACTATACTGCAATTGTTATGAACCTTTGACGTCCTTTGACTGCATTCTTGTTGGCTGCAAATACCAAGCACAAGGCATGCCAGGCATGTGCGGATTTTGCTGGTCCTAAACGGCTCACACTTTTGAAATTAATTCTTGTTGGAGGATATATATATATACATATATATATATATTCAATTCTAACAAAAGAGTAAAGTACGTTGATGTTGTTATTTTGTTTTGGAATGCAATCCTTAAGTACTGTGATAAACCCAACAGCGTCCAGTGACCTTTACTGTTGCCATGTTTTTAATTCGGGTGTCCCATGCCATTTTAAACGGGGCTTTCTGGGGGATCTCAGGCGTTCACTGCGACCAAGGTATGGATATTCCCCCTCAGTACGGTCCCTGCTTTTCCAACGACAGCGCGTGGCTTCTCAGGGGGTGGATCCTGCTGTACACAGTCGTTGGAATGAGGCTTAGTACATCTGAAAATGTATAAACAGTTGAGAAATTTAGACTTGTTCATGGTGAATGGCTACATCACCAGATATTTCGAATATGTAGAGGTGTTCAGGGGTTTTCCAGCACACCAGCTTAAATTCGCACTTGAAAGATTACCGCAACTTACTAACTATTGAAAGCCTGGTTAGTATGTCCGGCAACTTGGCTGTCCCACAAGAACTCTGGTTCCTAACCAGCTACTTTTTGCATCTGATGATCCTCCTGTTCTCTGGTGTAAAGTAGTGTTCGTCATGTTCTTTCTGGGTAAATTCCCCATCAATCCCAAGATTTTCCCCATGGATTTTTCAATGTGATTTCTGGGTGAATTCTGGGTACCCTCTGGTTATGACTAACATATTTAACATAGCCATGGTATAGATGGTCCATAGAAATAGATGGTTTACCTATTGAAAATGGTGATTTTCCATGGCTATGCAAGAAATAACCAGAGGGTAAATCCCATATTTTCCCATGGATTTTTCAAGGTGAATTCCCATTGGAATGCCCAACTGCCCACCTTTCGCCGCGAGGCCACCGCTGTGCGTGCTCGGGTGTCTTGGCCGGCTGAAGCTTTGATCATTTGGTTGAAACACAACTGTGGGTGTACGGGCCCCACTTAGTAACTGGCTTATAATGTATGTACATAATATAATCATATACAGTAATACAGTATGTATATATATATATATATCTATCTTGTTATATATATATAGAGTTATATATAGAGTTATATATTTATATGTAGAGTTATATATATCGTTAGTATATATATATGTATATATTTAACTTATATAATATCATCCATATATATATATATATATGTATAACCCCAAGTAGAGGATCCCCAAAACCATTCGTTTCAATACTCAGTTAGTCGATTTTGGGATGATGTGGGGTAGCCCTCTTTTCAGGAAACCTCCATATGGTTGAACGAAACGCCATGCTTGAAACACATTGAGATAGTTGGAACATACGCTTACCCTCTGGTAAACTAACATAGCTATTGAAAATTGTCATTTATAGTGGGTTTTTTCCCATTGAAAATGGTGATTTCCATAGTTATGTTAGTTTACCAGAGGGTACGTATAGTATCCTTTGATAATTCAACAACTTGCTATGGACAATCAGCATTTTAATAGGTAAATCAATCTACTGAAACTAAACGGGCATTTGTTCATTTGGCAACCAACCCCATTCATGCTGCTTCGTGTTAACCCCGTTTCAACAGCCATACAAAATCATTAGTATTTCGGGCCATCAGTGTTACTTCACTCGCCGGCCCGGCTCATCCAATTGTATGCCAAGTGGTGCACCATGATATTGTTTGTAATTTACATCCCATTAGATCCCATTATCTCACCTATGTGTATATATATATATATATCTATCCTATTATGTACCCCATGATATTCCAGATTATTAGATCCCAAAATATGTATCCCCATTGTAGTTCCACCTCCCCTGTTTTGTCCCCAAAATCTGGCAGTTTCTTGTCAGGAGGCCATCGACCCTAAGAACGTCTCGTTGCCAGTGCAGTGGAAGAACGAGCTGGAGCCGCCCACTGTGGCGCAAGCACAGCGCGACGAGCAGGACGCCATGGGACGACCATGGGATGAATCCATGGATGAACATGGGACGATGAATAAGACGATGGATGAGCATGAAACATGAGGGGAAGATGGGGAAAGTTGTGAAGTTTGGTATAGTTGGTTTATAATGATGGTGATCCAGTTTGGTAAATAATTCCATTTCTTCCATTTCCCCTAAAATCACATCGGTTAAACAGCTTGACCATCAAGAATTGGTGTTTAATATGGTTGAACCTTCTTGAAATGTGAATACCACCCATCCCCAATGAATAGATGCAACACTAATACAGCAGGAGTTTCTGCTTTCTGGGTGGTATAAGTTTAGGGGGAAGGGACTACTTTACATGATCAATTTTCTGTGTTATTGATGCCTCGATTTTGAGCCGCCCACCCTTGTGAACAGCATCGAAATGCGTTATTCTTGACGTTTGTGAGACTCCACATGACGACCATAAAAGTAAAGCCAGTCATCCTGCTTGAAACAACCAGTGAAATTCGGCTGTTAGGCAAGTTGTGAAGGCTGGTGGACGCACATCATGCTTGGAAATGCCTTGAAGATTCTTGAAGACATTTAATTTCGTTCGTACAAGAATAAATCGTCCCTGATTCTTCCAAAATTGTCAGCTGTACAGCTGTACACATTGTCCCTTGCTTTTAAAATTCTACATAAATGATCTATGATACTAGACTCCGTTCTCAATGCACACATTGCTTTTTTTGGAGATGGCTTCTGTTGGAAAGACACGGGCCTGTTTTTCGGGTTCATCAATGGAGCTAGCCATACTGTGCCATGGTGAAAAGTTGGAAGCAATACCCTCTGGTAAACTAACATAGCTATGGAAAATCACCATTTTAATGGGTAAATCCACTATAAATCACCATTTTCAATAGCTTTTTGTATGTTTACCAGGCCGGGTACCCATGTTGGGGGTCATCAATCCCTTAGGAGATCCCACAGCGTTTGCCACGGGGATTGTTCAGCGGCAGTGTCCTCCAAGGTTCTTCCAGCCAGAGACATCCAGCATAAATCCATCAGCTACAGTAGATCTACAGTAGATCTATATAGAATTATATAGATCTATAGTGGTTGGTGGTTTGGAACATGTTTTATTTTCCCCAATAGTTGGGTTGATGATCGGTTGATGATCCAATCTCACTTTCACTCCATGTTTCAGGGGGGTAGGTATACCACCTAGGGGGGTTTAATACATCCACTTTGCTAAATATACAACGATATTCCATGGTCATTCCCCAAAATCCCCATATCTCCCATGGTGAAATCCCATACGGCAGGACTATTGCATTGAGGCCGGCATGAGACTCACTGAGAATCAGGAGGCGCTTTTCTCGCAGCTGTTGGGATGTTTGGAATCCTTTGGAAAACCAGCTGCATGTGTTACACCAGCTGTAATCTGGGTGGTTTCAAACATGGCGCCATTATTTTCCATCATATATGGGATGTCATCCTTCCCATTGACGAACTCATATTTTTCAAGATGGTTAAAGCCTAGATATGTTATTTTAGATGACTTTCGTACTTTCATCGTCTTCACCTTTGGATGGAACAGGTGATATGTACTAGCTATATGTTTTTTTTTGCTGTTCCGTCTCCACCCCTAAAACTGGAATGATGATACTAAAGTACTCGTAATTCGTTTTTTGTTTTCATGTTTTTTGTGGCTCAATCCCCAACCAGTTGTGATTTGTTGTTTTTAGCGCACGACCGGCGCTGTATAGGCCATTACGCGCTTTTGCTGCCGTGCTGCTGGAAAAGATGTGGGCAAATGGGCGCGTGGTAATCCCACGAAGTGTACCTTGGTACTGTGGTTCCCTTTGATTCCATAAATCATTAAAGAGAGTCCAGATGGGATTGGCTCAAAATGTGGTCGTAGCCCTCAAAATTGAATGGTTTGGAGGTTGGTGTTACATCTTTTTCGGGAGTTTCGAGGACCAAATGGCCAGACTAATCTCTAAATGTAGAGGCTTTTAGATGCCATTTAGAGGGTCATTTGCAGGACATCATGAAACTGCAGAATATGCGCGTGCCTTGAATCAGGCAACATGGTCATATCCTCTGGGGAAACTCATGACCAATGAAGAAGTCTGCCCACCTGTTCTCATACGCAAATCAATCCTTAGATAAGCATAAACAAGACATGGTGTGGAGGATCAGCAAGAAAAGGTTCTGTCCTGGTGATGGTCTTACAATAGTTGCATGTGTTTATTTGTGATATATGATATCAATCGATCCCTTCCTCCTTCTACTAGTGCTAGATATCTCGCTGGATCCCTGGTTTTGTCTAGAAGTCCCTTATTGCAGTATTTTATATGTTTCAGGATACCAGCTTTCTACTTGTTTACCAACTTCAGTTTGATCTCTGATCCCTTAATTGAATGTACCCAGCTATTAGCAGAATTTACCTCAGGCTTCTCCAAATAGTGCTTCTAAATGTTTCATATACCAGTAGTACCGCAAAAGGCGGTGGCGGAAGTTTCAAAAATAGGAAACCTATAGGAGAGGTTGGTTGTTGTGCATCACGGATGGCAGAGCGAAGCCACTGATGGACCGCAAGGTGGTTGAGGTCTCCTCTCTTTATCTCTTTGTCTCTCTCTTTCCCTCTCTTTCTCTGATTATATACCTACCTACCTGCCGATCTATCTATCTATCTACCTATCTATCTATCTATCTATCTAACTATCTATCGTCTATCTATCTAGCTATCTATCTATCTAACTAACTAATCTTATCTATCTAATTGTATCTATCTAATCTTATCTATCTAATCTTATCTATCTAATCTTACCTATCTAATCTTATCTATCTAATCTTATCGATCTAATCGTATCTATCTAATCTTATCTATCTAATCTTATCTATCTAATCTTATCTATCTATCTTATCTTATCTTATCTTATATTCTCTTATCTATCTATCTATCTAACTAACTAACTAACTAATCTTATCTATCTAATCTTATCTATCTATCTATCTATCGATCTATCTACCTATCTATCTATCTATCTATCTATCTAACTATATATCTATCTATTTACCTAACTATCTATCTATCTAACTAACTAATCTTATCTATCTAATTTTATCTATCTAATCTTATCTATCTAATCTTATCTATCTAATCTTATCTATCTAATCTTATCTATCTATCGATCTATCTACCTACCTATCTATCTATCTAACTAACTATATATCTATCTATCTACCTAACTATCTATCTATCTAACTAACTAATCTTATCTATCTAATTTTATCTATCTAATCTTATCTATCTAAACTTATCTATCTAATCTTATCTATCTAATCTTATCTATCTAATCTTATCTATCTAATCTTATCTATCTAATCTTATCTATCTAATATTTTCTATCTAATCTTTTCTATCTAATCTTATCTATCTATCTATCTGTCTGTCTGTCTATCTATCTATCTATCTATCTATCTATCTATGGATCTATCTATCTATCTATCTGTCTGTCTATCTATCTATCTATTTATCTATCTATCTATCTATCTATTTATCTATCTAATCTTATCTATCTAATCTTATCTATCTAATCTTATCTATCTAATCTTATCTATCTAATCTTTTCTATCTATCTATCTATCTATCTAATCTCTCTCATCTTTCTAATCTATCTTTCTATCTATCTATCTATCTACCTGTCTATCTGCAAGCTTGAAAACCTAGCTATTCTGCGAGACTTCTTCATTTTTAAGAGTTGACAACAACATCAAAAACGCAGCAATTCTGCGTGACTTCCTCATTGTTTAAAGTTGACAACATCAAAAACGAAGCAATTCTGCGAGACTTCCTCATTTTTTCGAAGTTGACAACATCAAAAATGAAGTAATTCTGCGAGACTTCCTCATTTTTCGAAGTTGACAACATCAAAAACAAAGTAATTCTGCGAGACTTCCTCATTTTCTGAACTTGACAACATCTAAAACGAAGCAAGTCTGCGAGACTTCTTCATTTTTTTTGAACTTGACAACATCAAAAACCAAGCAATTCTGCGAGACTTCCTTCAAACATGGAAAGTTGAATGCAGAGCTGACGGCCTCGTACCAATGCGTTTTGCGATTTTTCCACTCCACCTGTCTAAAGTACTGCGCCTGCCACGAAAAAGTGATGCCAGGTCATACGAAGTGCTGCACTTGTCACGCAAAATCATCTCAGCAAACCTGAAGATCTGATGCTCCAAAATGCAACCCCTCTCAGGAAATCAGCGCCCTGACGTCCTAACATCTCTGATGAACATGTCTTTTGTAGTGCGCCTGCCACGCGAAATGCATCTTTGAAGATCCTCTTCAAATGTCCCACGCCTGCCATTGTTTTTGGAAATGCTACAAAACCCTCACGTTTTGCTCACTTTTGACAGGGTGCACAATCCCTTGCGCCTGCCACGCGAAACGAGCTCTGAACGTCCAAAAGTGGTCCGTACGTGGTGTGCTTTGTGCGTTTTGACATCGAAATGTGCTTCGCGCCACAACGGCGTGCAATTTTTCATCTCTCATCTGGCAGATGGTTCCGCACCCGCCGCCTTAGCGAGCCTACTTTTCGACCCTCTGGAGCCACAAATCATTGGAAAAACACAGTGTTTCGCGACTTTCCTACCTTTTCGATCCTTTTCGCGCATCTGCATATTCTTTCTTCTGACTCTTTCTCTTCTCTGATCTTCTCTCTTCTACTCTTCTCTTCTCTTCTCTCTGACTCTTCTCTTCTCTCTGACTCTTCCCATCTCTGCTTTTCATCTGTCCATATTGTCGGAAGTTTGACTTCTAAACTTCCTTCGATTACCAATTTTGGTGGCAAAAACAATGTACCCTCCGGTAATCCAACATGGCTAGCTGGAAAATCGCCTATCTTGTAGAAATGGAAGTATTGATGGGCGCGGGATTTCCCAGCCATGTTTGATTACTGGAGGGCCTGTTGATGTTTGATTCGCCAGATCCCCCCAGATCCTGCGGGTCAAATGGGTCAAATCCCTCGACTCAGCTGTGCATTACACCGAGGTCAGCTTAGCGATCCTTACGCAAGGTGCAGCGGATGTGGAGTTTTTGACACCGGGGATGGGTGACGTGGCCGGAAGGATCCGGAAGGCGACCCTCCAGCCGTGACAGGCCCAACTTGGACGTTGCGCCAGCCGTCAACGTGGCATTGCGAGCAGTGGCAAGCTCCTTGTTGCAAGGCGACCCTTCCTTCACGTCACTGGTTCGCAAGGGGGCTGCAACGGGAGCTGCAGAGTATTATCATAGTTACTAGTACATCTAGTTACTATCGTAAATCTAAATGATTGTAATTTAATGTTTACCGATCTCACTGCTCGATAACCTGCGGGGTGCTTGGACATGCATGCCAAAAATTTAAATTTAAAGTGCTTCAAAATTATTAAGACTGCATAAGCGGTAAATAACTGCAGGTGATATTATATTATATTATGATCATATTTATTGCTGTATATACATAGTCCCCTCCCTTTGAGTCAAACGCCCCCAATAGTAAGGCAAGTGAAATAAATAGATCCCATCAATACTATCCATTGGTTTTAGGAGCTTATGTTATATTGGGAAGAAGTTATTGTATAAATAGAATATACATAGACGGTAGCTTCCCATCGCTCTTATACGTGTTGCCCCTGTCACCCAGGCAGAATGTGAAAGCCGCTGTGACTTCGGAGACGCAGCTGGCCAGTAGCGATCTGGCAACGGTGGCGGAGTGCATTGCCTACCTGCGTGATCGCGTGCCTTGGCCTGTGGATGAAATCTTCAGCTTTCAGCAGAAAAAAGGAGAGAAAGGGGAGTGTTCACTATCCCTACTTGTACAACTGGTTGGTGGTTTGGAACATTTTCTATTTTTCCATATATTGGAAATAATCATCCCAATTGACAAACTCATATTTTTCAGAGGGGTGGCGAAAAACCACCAACCAGACGTTTGATGGTGTCCTAGTCACTAGACCCTAGTTCGTTAGCATCGAACTTAGTGGAGATGCGTAATCCGTACACAAAAAAAACACTTGAAACGCCCTTGGGGCACCACGATAGGTAGCCCCAGTTGCCAGGTAGGTAGCCAGGGTGATTTTACCGATTTTGGGCTGGTTATCTATCTGACAAGACGGTAACTGGAAGATGATGATATGGAAATTCTAATGACATTTGTTTTGTAAGTAAATCGTTGCTTCTCTATTTGTTGTGGTGGTTTAATTTTACACCAAAAGTAGAGGATGGATGGATGGATGGATGGTCAAACAACCCCCCAATTCAGGGGACCGAAACCACATATTGTTTTGTTGTGCGGCCAGTGGCTTGTTTTTCGCAATCTGTTCTTGATGCACTGGGCCTAGATATTCTATAATTGCATCAATGATAGTTGGATGATATCATCAACCTTCACATAACAGGAAACTAATTGCGAACCATTAATTATCATCGTTTATCATACAGTGGTTGATCTGCAGATGTTTGATGGTAAACAATCCGCATTCATGTTTTTTTTCGGTGTGCTGAAGAACATGTCATGTAAATTTCTGCGCAGGGGATTCCAGTTTTGTTTTGGCACATCTACATCTACCATAAGCCCAACAGTTTCATTAACTACACCAACTTGGCTAACAATTTTCAACCAGCAATCCCCATGATTGTCACGGCACCGAAGGTAGGAATCAATACTTGGAGGTAAGTTCCCGATTCATGGCTTGTCCCATCAATGTAGGGCCCCCGTTTACGATAGCTAAGTTGGTTTATAATTCCAAGAATTAGCTGGTTTATGAATGTTTATGAAACTTATAGTTAATCTACGTATGTTAATCTGGTTTACCAGCTTATGGCTGAGAAGAGCCCACATTGTATTAGAATGGCTTCACTTCTGCTGTTTTTTTCTTCCCTCGATTTTCCCATGGGTTTTCCCATGGGATTTTCCCCATCGACGCTCGCCCAGGTGGGCTCTCCACGTGATCTCTCCATGCCCGCAGCGAAGCTCCTGCGTGGCCACCTGGCAGAGGTGGTTCGCAAGCTCTCCAGCTGAGAGGTGGCAATGTCATGGAGTCATGATAGCCGTTGATGCTTTGAGATGAGGTGTTGTTCTTAGGATATCTTGGGATAACTGATATAACTTTAAAAACCATGCTGGAACGGGTAGAACTTGGTGTTTGGTTCATTTTAGCTGTGTTTAATATTGATTTTATTGATGTTTGTTGCTAAACACTTTTATTTGATGGTTTTTGTTGGTGCTGAGCTGTTTTGTGTTTAAGATGGTCTGGATCAACCTCCCCATGTGTATCAGTTGTCATGAGCTTGAGGTGTTGTGACCACTAACCATTGCACTACTGTCTTGGTCACTGGTAAATGTATCGTTGTATAGGCTTTTGTGCTTCAATTGGTTCCATTTGAGCAGCAATCAGTGACATGGTCACATCGTTTTCCGCCATTTTCCGCAGAATTTTCAGAGCCTCTTGCGCGACAGAAAAATTGGGAAGCGGAACAGTGTGGCGTGGATCATCGTGGATCCATGGTGTGCTTGGGAGACCGGATGTGTGGTAAATCATCTGTTTTGAGGGCAATCACCCCAGGTTTTTTTTGTCACGTTGGAAGTCATACCTTTTAGGAAAAGTCTTTTTGGGCAGCGTCAGGTTCCTTGTCGTTTGGGTCTGATGCTTGGAGATTGCACGAGTGATGATGTTCTCGCGTTGCACGAGAAACGTTGCGTTGCAACTTTTTTGCCTGGTTCGAAAACCCATCAAAAGCTCGGTGAACACCAAAATCGCTGGAAAATGGATGTTCATCCCCCAATATATACTGGTTGGTGGTTTGGAACATTTTTATTTTTCCCATATATTGGGAATGTCATCATCCCAATTGACAAACTCATATTTTTCAGAGGTCAACCACCGACCAGTATATGTTGTTTTGTTTTAATAAAGTGACTTTTAGAGGTTTTGAAGGCCGATCCCAACATTTTCCCAGGAAGGCCGAGCAAAAGAAGGGCGAGGAAGCGCGTGCGCAACTCAGGGGTGGCTAATGTGGCTGGAAGCTCCTCGCTACAGTTATGGCCCTTTACCAGTTATAAGTCGGTCATGACCCCATTATGGAATGATAAGATATGATAAGATATGATAACCCCATTTATAACATTTATAACCGCTATAGACTACAACTGATAAGGGCTTAGTACACGTGTTTTAACCTCTACGTGTACTAAGATCTACTGGGGATATTTTACCAAAGACAAGCCCCTTTGGATTGGGAAAAGTTGGAACATTGTCCAAGTGCCCCGGGGTGGAACTGGGGCCACAACACCAAGGCTGCGTGAGTACTAGGTACAAGGTGGTGTCTCTATTGAAATGTTTAGCGGTTTATATAATCCCCAATAAACTAATAGTATATTGTGTATACACATCTTCCAAAAACTAGTCTCAACTTATCTATCAAAAGATCCATAAAGCCTTATACGATTACCTATAAACAAACTAAGCGATTCCGAACTGGGGCACCACCGAACGTAGGGACACCGCTGGTTTTTGTTTGTATGTATATATATATATATATATATATCCGCGAGTGGTCAGGAGGTCTATATTGCATCCCCAAATTGAACAAATCGTCGCAACAGTAGGACATAGTTATATATATAAAATGCATCCAAATCATTTACATAATCATAAAATGATCTCACACCATGATTTTGTTGATGCTTAAATATCCAAATAGGCAAATTCCACTTTAGAACAAAACAACATATAAGCAATTTCAATAATAATATATATATATGTATAATATATATATATATATATCATTACAAGCACACTTATATAGGTACTTTCATTGCAATGGGCACCTTAAAAAGTCCATGGCGACGTTGCCGTCCCTCTCTGAGGTCCGAAGCGCCCGAAATGGCGGCTGTGCTTCCGCCTGGATCGCCGCAACGCCAGCGCCAAGGAGTCCTTGGTGCGAGTCCTCAGAGATGGGCGCTGGATGGGGCCCAAAAATGTGAGTTATGTTTGTTGGTGAACAGAACCCCAACATACCCCAAGTAAATATAGTGTGATAAGTATCATACACTATTGTTATTATATGTTATTATAGTCATAAACCAACTTAAGATGTTATAAGTATCATACACCAACTTGATATTATAGTCAAACCCCATCGAAATATAGTTCTAAGATGTTCTAAGTATCATGCACCAAGTTGTTATTATAGTTATTTGCACCAACTTAGCTATCTAGGCCCCATCCTGTGTTAGTTGATGTGAATGTTGGTTTGTATATATTCCAAGAAGAGTCATTAACTATACTTAACTATAGTTGTAAGTATATCATAAACACTGAAGTTGGAGTTACTTTCACCGATTTAGCGATTTCGTAATGACTGTGGGCCCAAAGATGTGTGGGAATTGTTCAACGCACATGACTTCATAATTTTTGTCTAATGGTAAGAATCAAACCAAGTTAATTTGTGGTTGTAAACGTTGTAAACTCATTGATAGCACATAGCAAGTTATTTTCCTAATTCTGCTTCGATGATGACCTGGAATAGACAACTGGGACAACTGGACAACGCCACCTGTGGAAAAACATTTTTTCCCCGGAGATTTCAAGCCAATGATCAGCCATGGGATGCCATGGTCCACAGGTGTGGACGAAATGTTGTCTGGTTGGTGGTTTCAAACATGAATTTTCTTTTCCGTTTCATATATGGGTTGTCGTCCTTCCCATTGACGAACTCCATCATTTTTCAAGATGGGCACATTGCACCACCAACCAGTTGTTGTGTTGTGTTGTCCACGGTTGTGGACGATGATGGGGTCAGAACTCCAAAGATATGGCTGCAGCAAATAGTTGTTGCACTATTTCTATGGTCATTTTCAATAGCTATGCAACAAATTACTAGAGGGTACCCTACATTGCTGCTTGCAATTTCATCATCACAAATCCACAAGTGAAAATGAGTGAGCTGGTTCCGATGGCTGGGTCACGAGATATTTTATATATCTCGTTATATCATGTCCCGTCGGATGTTCCCTTTCCGCTATTTTCCAGGTTAGTGAATGATTATATTTCAGCCAGATATATCATATATCCCACTATATATCCCACTCGATATCCCACCCGATATCCCACTATATACTATATGGATATCTTTGACATATATATATATACATACATAATAATAGCTAACAGCAGATCCATATCATTCCATTAACATCAATTAACATCCATTAACATGCATTAACGTGCATTAACATCATAGTATTCATATCATGGAAACAGGTCAGCTTCCTTTGCCTCAGGAAGACTTGGCTCCCAAGTACCAGCGGGATTTCTTCCTGACCGTCATCGATCCGCCCGGGACACCGAGCTCGGTCATCACGGTCAACATAGATAAACATGGGGAAAAAAACAGTCACTAAACAAGAAACATGAAGCTCCTAAAACTCTTGTTGGAACACACATATATATATCTGTGTTCAATGCTGTAGTTCAAAGATGTTCAAAGTCATCATGTTTGTTCATGTCAGATTCTCGGGCTGTACTCAATAGGATCAAAATCTGAAGCCCGGCGATGTAAAGCATCCCATGTTGGCGACGCGCCTTTTTTTGTGCGTAGCCAGATCTGATTGGATTGGAACCATCCAAGTAGTGATATTGTTGTTCCCCATTTTTGTGCTAGGAATCTCCACTTTTGTTCCCCGGTTTGCTGTTTCTTTTTATACGTATCAAGAACATTTCATGGAGATCATGATATAATCTCTTGGACAAACTCTTCACCACGGAGGGACTTGCATGGGGAGATTACTTCCACTTTTGGGGTCCCTGGAATCGAATGATCCTTTGTTGGGCGCGGTTTTCCCCCAAAAAAATCCAGAATGTGCGTATGAACTAACCGAGAACTTGCTGGAGGTTTGACTTGCGTGCAGCTTCAGATAGTGATTTTAATGTTCATTCCAATTCAGTTCACCAAAACCCGTGGGATGAGATGTTGATTCGACGTGACTTTCAAATGTTATTCGCAAAGCTTCATGCCAAACACAACTCACAATCAATTTACAAAGTGGGGCCCTCGTTTACGATAGTTAAGTTGGTGCAAATAACTCCTATTTCACTCTGGTTTTTGATGCGTTTCTATATAGCTATAGTAGTTATATAATGTTATATAGTAGATACTGTAAATTTCAAAAAACTGTGGTTTAGGATACTTTAACTGTGGTGTTCATGATCGTATTCATGTGTTTTTTTTCCCAAGGAAAAAAAGACGTCCAGGTGAACATCAGATCGAAGCTCCCAGGCCTTGGCACGGCGTCTTTAAGGATCACCCTCCTGCACCCTTCTTTGCATCTAGGTGGGGGGTGGAATACATGGTGGGGAACACGAAAAGAACACGAAAAACCTGGGGGAATCCCGAAAAAAAAACGGACGGAAAAAGAAAAAACAATGCAATCTCTTGAACATTTCGATTCAATTGGCAAGTTTAGGGTTTGTTTTTGAGGGTATGCGGTGGTATTGTGCACTTTCGAGGCAAATTGCAATGGGTTCGGTGTAAGTCTTGGTTTTAGTTTGTCTCTAGATATTTAGAATTAGGGGTTAAAATATGTTGGAACGATGAAATTCCAATGGTCTGGAGGTTTTTGGTTGATTGTGGATTGAGCAATCTAAATTGTGTATTAATTCACGTTTGATTCGGTCGATACCGATTTGATAGCAATTTAGGATAGTTTACCCACACGGAATTCTGAAGCTTGACGTGAGATTTCCCGAAAGCGCGGCTTGACCACTTTTTTGAAAAGCTGCGACCGCGCAGGTCTGCATGCCATGTGGCTGACTTGATGGCCAGTCGCAGATCTCAGCACCCTCCGGTAATCAAAACGTGGCTGGGAATTCAGGGTCCTACAATGTGAGGCCCCGTTCGATAGCTAAGCTGGTGCAAATAACTCCAATAACTATTGTTTTCTGGTACTTATAACATCTTATAACATCTTATAACTATAGTTACTGGGGCGAATCTAAACCAACTTAGCTATCGAACGGGGGCCTCACATTGTACAAAATGGGCATTTTACTGGGAAATTCATCCATCAACGGGGAATTGTCCGTTGCCATGTTTGATTGCCGGCAGGTAATCATCGGGGCACACCCTGTGTCTGGACTGACTCAGATGTGACTTCTCAGCTACGATATCAACCAATATGAAGAGTTAGGTGCTTAGCGCTATTGAAACACTCTGAGATATGGCTACGGTTGCGATATCTGTATCTACCAAATCCTCCACCTTGGGCTACAGCCAAAACAACCTAACTACAGGACGGTACACCGGTCATGCTATGTTGGTTGGCTGATGTTACCCGATCCAGCTAAAGTTATAATCATAATAAAGTCAGTGATTCTAGTTACAAGTTATAAACCAATCTTAGCGATTTGGCTCGCTGGGGCACCACCGTCACATTTTTGTCATGCCCTATACACAGGTATCCGGAAATAAAACAGGGTTGAGGTTGCATGTTTGCATTTCTGCGAGGCCCCTGCAATTTCAATCTGGGTGGATGAAAAACAGTTAAATCTTGGTGGTGCCCATGTTTTCTTCGTGTGGCCCACTGTTCAAGAAGGGCCCATTGATGTGAGGCCGGCATATGATCTCAACATTGCTGGGGCGCTAAGCCGAAGCTGACGACTGCCCAAGTTGGGACTGCCAAATGAGGTTTGGGTTTCCTTTATTTATCTGGTTGGTGGTTGGAACATTTTTTATTTTTCCATATATTGGCAATTGGCATCCCAACTGACTTCAGATTTTTCAGAGGGGTGGCTCAACCACCAACCAGTTATGATTATAGAATTTCAAGGGGATTTTCCACTAGCGATCGTTTCTTTAGGGGATTTACAATGATTTACCACGTTTTTTCCGTAGGAGGTACATGGGTGATGAAACAAGCCTTGAGCGGCTCATGAAGCCTCCAATTGGCTCCAGCGAAGCACATAGGGTCCCCATATCAGCGTGTTGAGTGAGCTGTTTACCAAGTTGTCGCGATTTCGAACCTGAGCGCCACCTTTTAGTTGTTGCTTTCCATCCGAAGTGGAAGAATCAGCCACATATAGAAACTGTCCATTTAGAGACTAGCTTCAGTATTGGAATACTAAACATGTGAAAGTTACGCCACTTACAATGTGCCCCCCCCAGTTATAAGTTGGTTTGTAAACCCAACAAAGTAGGGACCCCTAGTTGTAAGTTGGTCTATAACCTCATTCAACTCTAGTATACCGTATTACCGTATACCCCATAAATCCTATAACTAGTTCTTGTAGTTTTAAACCAAGTTAGCTATCTTGAAGGGACCCCACATTGCATGAATACTATAGTCAACCGTAGTGCACGAAACCATTGTCATCAAGTTAGAAATATCATGCACCATAGTGAAATTGGAGTTGTAAACCCCAAAGTGAACGATTTCGGTGGCCACTTGGGGGCCACATTTGGCTCAGGCCAGGAAGAAGCTTCGAAGGGAAGGTGGTTTGCGTTGTAGGTGGGGATATGGCGATGAAAACGGCCGTGAATGGTCTAATGGCGTTTTTTTTTGTATTTGTTTTTTATCCATAAAGGAGGAACGATAAGTGGTATCATATCCTACTCAACATTGAGTGGTGTTATTTTTGGAAGGGGTTTGAAGAACTTCACATATATATAGATAGGATAGGATTGGATAGCATAGGATAGGATAGGAAAGGATAGGATAGGATAGGATATATAGTACATACTACTGTATATAAACAATTGTATATACACATTTGCAAGTGTGATACAACTAACGCAATGCCTGGCTCTTGTAAAACCCTCTTTCACCGTCTATGGCCGCAGTTTGTACCCTCAAAGATGGCTTCGTAATTGTTCACCTTCTGGTACTTGAAGACACTTTGGAGACTGCAGAGTTTGCGAGTGATGGTATTTCTGTAAGTCTGTGCAGGGTGTGTTTTTGCCTCTTTGCAACACAACTTTGTTGAGAAGAAAAACAGCCCAATGAAGCGCAAGGATTCAATATTGTCAAGCAACTCGGGAACATACCAGATTCTTGGGGTTGCAGCAATGCTTAAAGCCATTGCCATTTGGAAGGGTCCAGATCGTACCCCAAAACATTCCCTATAGGATGGTCATATATTCTATCAGTATCTATATATACATATATAGATGTAAAATATTATGTGTATATATATATATATTTATTATGTTGGACTGTAGTGTATATATGAATGATACATACATTTCAAATACACCATATTAAATATTATAACAAATACACAAATAAATAAATAAATATATATATATATATATAGCAGTAATAATGATAATTATATATATATATATATATTACATACATATTATACCCTACAACCACCACGACCCCTTCAGCTTCAGCGTTTAAAAAGGTGCCGAATGTATGACCGCGGGCCTGGTCTCCGCCATGCTGGGCGCCAAGGTCATGTTCGCCCGGAGCCCAGCATCACGTGAATTTATGGGCGATATCATCATACCCTCTTTTAAACTAACATAACTATGGAAAATCACCATTTTTAATGGGAAAATCCACTATAAATGGTCATTTTCAATAGCTACGTTAAATTACCAGAGGGTAGTTACCCTCTCGTTACCATCTGATTATGACTAACATAGCCATGGAAAATCCCCAAAAGAAATGGAGGTTTTAATGGGAAAATCGTCTATAAATGGGCCGTTTTCCATGGCTATGTTAAATAACCAGAGGGTATTTAACATAGCCATGGGAAATGGCCCATAGAAATAGATGGTTTACCTATTAAACATGGGTGGATCTTTCCATTGCTATGTTAGTCTTAACCAGATGAACATGAGGTTTATAAACCATCTTATAACTGGGGGGCTACATTGTATATACATATATACATATATTTGTAAAATAATGATAATAACTATATAATGATAAACATGATTATAACAATAAACATGATAATAGATGATATAATTGATACCCTATGGATCTAAATACCTTCTGAGAAAGTGATTTGGGTGTGAATCGGGGGATCAAGTACCATCTGAGAAGGCATTTGGATCCATAGGAATGTAGTATATATATAATTATTTAAATATATTTATATTTATTGAGTATAGGAAACTAACTATTTCACAGTATATATTATGTATTTACGATTTTTATATAAATATGTAGCACTCTATATATATATACGCTTATTTTACTGATTTGATAATATGATATATATATATATAAATATTTGTATTTCCAGTATGTAAACAAGTAAAGACATATTTACAATGTATATAGTGACTTTTAACAATGTTTACTTATCATGTATAAGATACCATTGATTTCCCCATCATATAAAAAATGTGCGGAAGTATATCGAATATGGTATGTTTAAACATATTCCCATTTTAGTGTTTTTTGTTTTTGATTTGCCCTCTCATAATCAAACGTGCCGTGCTGGAAAATCCACTCTTATTGGCATAGCACTTGTATTATCGGATTCGATTGTTATCAGCAATATTATACAGATGCACATATCATATATATATATATATTTACATACATGTTAGCCACCATTATAAGTAGTACATAGCAGTTCACTGATGTATTACATCATCTTTGGCCGGGCAATTTCAACGATGTCACCGCAACATCACTTGAAATGATGGTTGGCCTTTGAGTCAGATCGGCATTTTTTTCCGGCCATAATTGAGTTTGAAAATCAACTACTCAGATCAAAATTATATAACTTTCGCTGGCAGGGTATCTAAGATGTTTGGGATTCGCTGAATGGTGGGATGCCAGGACCAAAACTATGTCGTCGGACCTCACTCTGCGATATCAGGAGAATGATTACACATGAATCAATGCCTAAATGATCATCATTCCTTGTTGTTTACCGTATCGGATTCCCACCTGTCGGACATGTTTTAGCGTTTTTTCGCGTGCGCGCTAAGTTTCACTGGTTTTTTAGTGCTTCGTGTGTCAATCATCTATGGGAATCAGTGTTGGAAGTCAGCGGAGCAGCACTTGCTTCAAGTTGCTGAGAGTTACTCTAATTATATCCCATGAAATCATGTGGGAAACCAACCATTTTAGTTACCATCTGGTTATTTAACATAGCCATGGAAAGATCCACCCATTTTTAATAGGTAAACCATCTATAAATGGGCCATCTATACCATGGCTATGTTAAATATGCAGAGGGTATTTGAAGCCAAATGGGATTCCTAAATTCCAAATTTGTAATCAAAAATTATTTAAGGTATAAATTATTACAAAGCCTCATGTTATACAATTATAATTACTAAATGGGATTACTAAAATGCCCCAAATAATTCAAGTCGACCATTTTAGTTATTTGACACCCATGGTGACGACTGGGGGATCCCTCATGTTCACGAATGCGGGTTGTTATTATCTAACCCTTTTTACATTTTTTGTTGTTGGCTCCCCGATCTTGAGCGCTTGCCTTCCACATCTGCGAGTTATGGCCATGTATTGCGATTTGTTGTTTAATGATATACAACCTATGGTTGCAGGACTTTTATGTCCATTTAAAACTGTGTTTCGGGCCACAACTGCCATTGAGGTCTGTGAACGGGACCTGGAGACTTACTTTCAGCACAACGTTCGGCTGCTCGAGACTCAGTGACCGAGCAGTGGCTGCGACCCCGGTTGATGTTCGGGATGATACTAACCTATAAGTCCTATAGTAGTTGGGAAAAATCACAAAATCATGAACTGGGAATATCAGTTCAACTGCTACATCATGAGTTTAGAAGAAGCGCATAGATGTGCAAAATTGGTATGTTGGTCGTATGTTGTATATGTTCTTTTGCAAGGTAATTGTGATACATCGGGCAATCGCCCAACAATCTTCCGGCCAAAAGTATTCAAAACGAATAGCTGCAATCCCAAACAAGATCTGCTAACATCAAACCAACATTTGCTAATAGAAACCCAAACCCATAGAAATTAATATATAATATAATTATACGTATATCGATATATATATATATATATATATATACAAGGAGGGCCCTCAATGAAGAGGGCTGAAATCAGCGTCCGTTAGCGACCCCAAATTCAGACCTTTTGCACACACAGCACGAGGCCCCACGTATAGGGTCACAGCAGCGGCTCCCCCCCCGCACCCCCAGGATCAATGTTGTTTCCTGGTGTTAATCACTGCAGCAGCCAACTTCCAAAGCGTCAGGTCTTCACAGCAAGACATTTTCGTCAACCTTGATTCCGGGGGGTGCAGGGGGGGGCCAACATGTGGCCGGAAAGGCCCTTTGAATTAGGAAGAAACACATGTGCCGTCACGGCAGGTGGCACATCACAGCTGCAAGATGAAATGCTTCACTGGCCGTTGGCGATGTCAATCTTTGCATTGGCTCCACTGCAACACTAGCATGCTTCGGTGTGAAACTACTAAGCACGATGTCACAACTTTATATTGGCTCTGCCGCAAAACTACTATGCTTCTGTGTGAAAACTACTAAGGGGAATTTCAAACTTTGTATTGGCTCGGTGGCAAAACTACTAAGGAATTGTTCAATGGACAAAAAAGGAAACACTTTCTTCTATTTCTTTTCAATTGGCAGAATTCCTTAGTAGTTTTGCGTCCAAGCCATTGTGATTTCAATTTCACGGGTTAGTAGTTTTTCATGCGTGCATGAGCTGTGACTCTGCCGTGCCAATGCAAAGTCTGCGAAAATGGTTGGAAGTATCCTTAGTAGTTTTTTGGGGCCACAGCAAAAACAGGTGCCAAAGCACGCAAAAACGTGTTTTTGATGCCTTGGGAGACAGCAGTCGTTAGGTAACCTGCCGCGTGTGACTTCACCACATTCCTGTCTGACTCCTTTAGAGACAGCAGTCTCAAGTGCTTCAGTGAGACATATAGTTTTGAGGAAGCTGCTGCTGACTCCTCGGGAGACAGCAATCACAAGTGCTTCAGTGAGACATATAGTTTTGAGGAAGCTGCTGCTGACTCCTCGGGAGACAGCAATCACAAGTGCTTCAGTGAGACATATAGTTTTGAAGAAGCTGCTACTGCTGACGGGTCATTTTGAAGGCCAGGAGCCACGAGAGGTCTTGGGTGCTCAGTTTGCCCGCCGATTTCAGGACTCTGCGTCGTTTTTTCTCCCGGCGCAGAGCTGAAACAAAAAGATTGAAAGTACAAGTGGTGCGATGCAGGTGCAATGCAGCTTCACCAAAAAAAACCTGAGATGGGAAAGATGAAGGTGCAAGTGGCATGATGGAATGTCAATACAGCTTCACCAACACAAACATGGCACACAAGGATGAAATTGAACCAGCCTGGGCCTTGACTTCTCGACTGGTTTGCTGCAGCTGGCGTTTCAAGGCCTGCCTTTCAGCTTTCAAAGCAGCTATACGGTCATCCATCCCGGGCACATGGGCTACAGCAGCACCTTCCGCAGCATCCCTTTCCATACCAGCGGCGGCAGACGACATGGCTATAGATATAGTCAAATTGTGTTTTCTGCGACGAGCTGTGAGCCGTGCTAGCTGCAGAAGCCATGCCGTCTGGACAGCTTCCATGCCAATTTTCTCAAACTGCACAACTGGAAGATAGTGTGACAAAACATGGCCGGTGGGGGCCCAAAACTGGGGGCTTGAAAAGTGATGCCAAAGGGACTCCCGTACCATGTACCCCCATAGTATTATGGAAAAAAAATCTTTGTCCTATAGTGCCACCCACGTCTGCAAATCTGTTGGATCCACCCGGAGCGGCAGCATCAAAGAAAAAGAACCTTATACGCGTGCGCCATTTGGCGTCGCGCTGGCCAAACGCACTGCATCTGCTGGGGTGTCGGCCTGTCAGGCCCAGGCCAAGGCACCCCTGCACCCATCAAGTGTTGAAGCGCTTTGTGCACTTGACCTGGGCCATTGCAGCCCACTGCATCGAAGCTTTTCTGCCATTGCCGAGCTGCCCAAAATTCGTGAGGGGCTTGCATGCACTGCCATAGCCAGGCCAGAGGAGGCACTAAACCGTGCTCTGAATATGAGCGCAACTCCTGGTGCTTCCTTTTCAAATATTGTTTAAAAGGGGAGAAGCCTTGCAGATCAAGCGGCTGTAGGTAATCCGTTGTCTGCGCTGGGATATATATAAGCTGCAGCTTGCACTTGCGTGCCATTGCCATGACCTGCCGTGGCAGGTGTGCCGGCGCACAATCAAGGAGTACAACGCCTTGTTTTGACGGAAAACTTTTCAGCACTTCTGCGATCTCTTTGAGAATTTGGGCACTGTTGGCAGCAGAGGTCCAAGCGGACTTTTGCCGCAAAACACGCAAACGAGTTTGTGGCAAAGCGCGCTGGGCGCGCAAGAGCTTCTTCGTGAGTTTCACCTGGGTGCCAATGAAAAAATGAGGCAACTTCCCTTGGATGTGCTTGCAGTTGCAAATCACGCTGACATAAGTAAGTCCACGCACCTCGAACATGTTGCTTCAGCACCTGTGCATGCGGCTGTTTGCCACCTGCTGTCCGTGGCTTTGCCACACATCCAATAGGCGGTGTCATGGTGTGGCCGACGCTAGTCTCATCCAGATTTATAAAAAGTAGCTCCCTGTCTGCGAACCTGCTGTGGCAATAGCAGATGGTCCGCCAAAATGTCATGACCTGCTCGAGCGTTGCAGGAAGTGAAAGACAAAGCCTTATTATATATAGGGTCCCCAAATATAATTCCGAGGGAAGAAATTGATTGAAAATGGGGGCCTATTTTTGGTGCCAGATTCTGGCCCCAAAAATGGGACCGCCCAACCGGGATTAAGTAGGCTTATACAGGCATGAAACATGAGGGGGACCCATTTTTGGGGCCACATTCCGGCCCCAAAAATGGAGCCAGCCAACCCAAAAAAAGAAGACAAAATGTTGTAAGTTGGCTGGCCCGCGCCTTGTCGCGCAGTACAGCGGGGTCTCTGCTAACAACTTGCTTCAGCACCTTCCGGCGGACGCCCCACCGAGCCCGCCAGCGCTGCACCCACTTATTGACCATGCGTTTGTTTGGCACACCCATGTCCAGCTTCTGGCCATGGAAGGCCTCCTCCCACTTCAAAAACGTGTCCATCGCAGAAGGTGCTTGACAATGATTCGTATTGCAGTCATAGACCCACTGCTCCGTGGCTGCTTCGGCCAGGAAGGCTTGCGCTTTGCGTGAAGCTGTGTCATCCAAAGCGGTCAAATCTGGCAGCGGCGTCGTCAGCAACATCTCTTGGATCAAAGCTGCCGTGGGTACCCATTGCTGCCATAGGATATCGTTGTCAAAGCACAAGCCATGCGGAGAGTCAAATCCATGTTAAAATTCGACAGCATGTAAACAGCTACCACAATTTTGCGGGCTGCCACTCCAAGGCCGGCACAGTGCAACCTTTTCCGTTTTTTGGCATTCTGCCGATAAGCCGCTTTCAGTGCTTTGCCGTTCTGCACCAAGGCTTCCTTCAAGTCTGACACCCTGGCATCAGATGTGCCTTCGGCCACACCACAGGGCGGCTGCATGACTGACCGCAGAAAAACTATCTGTCGGCAGACTCATTGAAAACATTCGTGTCATGTCAAACCAATGCTGTCTGATACAGCTGAATTCGAATGGAAGCAAGGAAGATGACCTAATGAGTGCGGCCAAAGCATGGCCTCGGCATTTCAAAGCATACAAATTCATGTCTGGCTCATGCAAAAAACAAAAACTATATTGCTGTTGCATGCAGTCAGCGCGGCAAGACTTGATTCATATGGCTGCGTCCAGGAAAAAACATCGAGGAGAGGCGACCTGTGAGGAGCAGGCAAGACCGAACAATGATGATGAGCCGTCCAATCATGTGGGTTTGTGTTATGACACTGTTATGGAAAAACACTGCTGGTTATCTCTCCACATCATGCAGGTTTGTGTTGTCACAAGGAGGGCCCTCAATGAAGAGGGCTGAAATCAGCGTCCGTTAGCGACCCCAAATTCAGACCTTTTGCACACACAGCACGAGGCCCCACGTATAGGGTCACAGCAGCGGCTCCCCCCCCGCACCCCCAGGATCAATGTTGTTTCCTGGTGTTAATCACTGCAGCAGCCAACTTCCAAAGCGTCAGGTCTTCACAGCAAGACATTTTCGTCAACCTTGATTCCGGGGGGTGCGGGGGGGGGGGCCAACATGTGGCCGGAAAGGCCCTTTGAATTAGGAAGAAACACATGTGCCGTCACGGCAGGTGGCACATCACAGCTGCAAGATGAAATGCTTCACTGGCCGTTGGCGATGTCAATCTTTGCATTGGCTCCACTGCAACACTAGCATGCTTCGGTGTGAAACTACTAAGCACGATGTCACAACTTTATATTGGCTCTGCCGCAAAACTACTATGCTTCTGTGTGAAAACTACTAAGGGGAATTTCAAACTTTGTATTGGCTCGGTGGCAAAACTACTAAGGAATTGTTCAATGGACAAAAAAGGAAACACTTTCTTCTATTTCTTTTCAATTGGCAGAATTCCTTAGTAGTTTTGCGTCCAAGCCATTGTGATTTCAATTTCACGGGTTAGTAGTTTTTCATGCGTGCATGAGCTGTGACTCTGCCGTGCCAATGCAAAGTCTGCGAAAATGGTTGGAAGTATCCTTAGTAGTTTTTTGGGGCCACAGCAAAAACAGGTGCCAAAGCACGCAAAAACGTGTTTTTGATGCCTTGGGAGACAGCAGTCGTTAGGTAACCTGCCGCGTGTGACTTCACCACATTCCTGTCTGACTCCTTTAGAGACAGCAGTCTCAAGTGCTTCAGTGAGACATATAGTTTTGAGGAAGCTGCTGCTGACTCCTCGGGAGACAGCAGTCACAAGTGCTTCAGTGAGACATATAGTTTTGAAGAAGCTGCTACTGCTGACGGGTCATTTTGAAGGCCAGGAGCCACGAGAGGTCTTGGGTGCTCAGTTTGCCCGCCGATTTCAGGACTCTGCGTCGTTTTTTCTCCCGGCGCAGAGCTGAAACAAAAAGATTGAAAGTACAAGTGGTGCGATGCAGGTGCAATGCAGCTTCACCAAAAAAAACCTGAGATGGGAAAGATGAAGGTGCAAGTGGCATGATGGAATGTCAATACAGCTTCACCAACACAAACATGGCACACAAGGATGAAATTGAACCAGCCTGGGCCTTGACTTCTCGACTGGTTTGCTGCAGCTGGCGTTTCAAGGCCTGCCTTTCAGCTTTCAAAGCAGCTATACGGTCATCCATCCCGGGCACATGGGCTACAGCAGCACCTTCCGCAGCATCCCTTTCCATACCAGCGGCGGCAGACGACATGGCTATAGATATAGTCAAATTGTGTTTTCTGCGACGAGCTGTGAGCCGTGCTAGCTGCAGAAGCCATGCCGTCTGGACAGCTTCCATGCCAATTTTCTCAAACTGCACAACTGGAAGATAGTGTGACAAAACATGGCCGGTGGGGGCCCAAAACTGGGGGCTTGAAAAGTGATGCCAAAGGGACTCCCGTACCATGTACCCCCATAGTATTATGGAAAAAAAATCTTTGTCCTATAGTGCCACCCACGTCTGCAAATCTGTTGGATCCACCCGGAGCGGCAGCATCAAAGAAAAAGAACCTTATACGCGTGCGCCATTTGGCGTCGCGCTGGCCAAACGCACTGCATCTGCTGGGGTGTCGGCCTGTCAGGCCCAGGCCAAGGCACCCCTGCACCCATCAAGTGTTGAAGCGCTTTGTGCACTTGACCTGGGCCATTGCAGCCCACTGCATCGAAGCTTTTCTGCCATTGCCGAGCTGCCCAAAATTCGTGAGGGGCTTGCATGCACTGCCATAGCCAGGCCAGAGGAGGCACTAAACCGTGCTCTGAATATGAGCGCAACTCCTGGTGCTTCCTTTTCAAATATTGTTTAAAAGGGGAGAAGCCTTGCAGATCAAGCGGCTGTAGGTAATCCGTTGTCTGCGCTGGGATATATATAAGCTGCAGCTTGCACTTGCGTGCCATTGCCATGACCTGCCGTGGCAGGTGTGCCGGCGCACAATCAAGGAGTACAACGCCTTGTTTTGACGGAAAACTTTTCAGCACTTCTGCGATCTCTTTGAGAATTTGGGCACTGTTGGCAGCAGAGGTCCAAGCGGACTTTTGCCGCAAAACACGCAAACGAGTTTGTGGCAAAGCGCGCTGGGCGCGCAAGAGCTTCTTCGTGAGTTTCACCTGGGTGCCAATGAAAAAATGAGGCAACTTCCCTTGGATGTGCTTGCAGTTGCAAATCACGCTGACATAAGTAAGTCCACGCACCTCGAACATGTTGCTTCAGCACCTGTGCATGCGGCTGTTTGCCACCTGCTGTCCGTGGCTTTGCCACACATCCAATAGGCGGTGTCATGGTGTGGCCGACGCTAGTCTCATCCAGATTTATAAAAAGTAGCTCCCTGTCTGCGAGCCTGCTGTGGCAATAGCAGATGGCCCGCCAAAATGTCATGACCTGCTCGAGCGTTGCAGGAAGTGAAAGACAAAGCCTTATTATATATAGGGTCCCCAAATATAATTCCGAGGGAAGAAATTGATTGAAAATGGGGGCCTATTTTTGGTGCCAGATTCTGGCCCCAAAAATGGGACCGCCCAACCGGGATTAAGTAGGCTTATACAGGCATGAAACATGAGGGGGACCCATTTTTGGGGCCACATTCCGGCCCCAAAAATGGAGCCAGCCAACCCAAAAAAAGAAGACAAAATGTTGTAAGTTGGCTGGCCCGCGCCTTGTCGCGCAGTACAGCGGGGTCTCTGCTAACAACTTGCTTCAGCACCTTCCGGCGGACGCCCCACCGAGCCCGCCAGCGCTGCACCCACTTATTGACCATGCGTTTGTTTGGCACACCCATGTCCAGCTTCTGGCCATGGAAGGCCTCCTCCCACTTCAAAAACGTGTCCATCGCAGAAGGTGCTTGACAATGATTCGTATTGCAGTCATAGACCCACTGCTCCGTGGCTGCTTCGGCCAGGAAGGCTTGCGCTTTGCGTGAAGCTGTGTCATCCAAAGCGGTCAAATCTGGCAGCGGCGTCGTCAGCAACATCTCTTGGATCAAAGCTGCCGTGGGTACCCATTGCTGCCATAGGATATCGTTGTCAAAGCACAAGCCATGCGGAGAGTCAAATCCATGTTAAAATTCGACAGCATGTAAACAGCTACCACAATTTTGCGGGCTGCCACTCCAAGGCCGGCACAGTGCAACCTTTTCCGTTTTTTGGCATTCTGCCGATAAGCCGCTTTCAGTGCTTTGCCGTTCTGCACCAAGGCTTCCTTCAAGTCTGACACCCTGGCATCAGATGTGCCTTCGGCCACACCACAGGGCGGCTGCATGACTGACCGCAGAAAAACTATCTGTCGGCAGACTCATTGAAAACATTCGTGTCATGTCAAACCAATGCTGTCTGATACAGCTGAATTCGAATGGAAGCAAGGAAGATGACCTAATGAGTGCGGCCAAAGCATGGCCTCGGCATTTCAAAGCATACAAATTCATGTCTGGCTCATGCAAAAAACAAAAACTATATTGCTGTTGCATGCAGTCAGCGCGGCAAGACTTGATTCATATGGCTGCGTCCAGGAAAAAACATCGAGGAGAGGCGACCTGTGAGGAGCAGGCAAGACCGAACAATGATGATGAGCCGTCCAATCATGTGGGTTTGTGTTATGACACTGTTATGGAAAATACACTGCTGGTTATCTCTCCACATCATGCAGGTTTGTGTTGTCACAAGGAGGGCCCTCAATGAAGAGGGCTGAAATCAGCGTCCGTTAGCGACCCCAAATTCAGACCTTTTGCACACACAGCACGAGGCCCCACGTATAGGGTCACAGCAGCGGCTCCCCCCCCGCACCCCCAGGATCAATGTTGTTTCCTGGTGTTAATCACTGCAGCAGCCAACTTCCAAAGCGTCAGGTCTTCACAGCAAGACATTTTCGTCAACCTTGATTCCGGGGGGTGCAGGGGGGGGCCGCATGTGGCCGGAAAGGCCCTTTGAATTAGGAAGAAACACATGTGCCGTCACGGCAGGTGGCACATCACAGCTGCAAGATGAAATGCTTCACTGGCCGTTGGCGATGTCAATCTTTGCATTGGCTCCACTGCAACACTAGCATGCTTCGGTGTGAAACTACTAAGCACGATGTCACAACTTTATATTGGCTCTGCCGCAAAACTACTATGCTTCTGTGTGAAAACTACTAAGGGGAATTTCAAACTTTGTATTGGCTCGGTGGCAAAACTACTAAGGAATTGTTCAATGGACAAAAAAGGAAACACTTTCTTCTATTTCTTTTCAATTGGCAGAATTCCTTAGTAGTTTTGCGTCCAAGCCATTGTGATTTCAATTTCACGGGTTAGTAGTTTTTCATGCGTGCATGAGCTGTGACTCTGCCGTGCCAATGCAAAGTCTGCGAAAATGGTTGGAAGTATCCTTAGTAGTTTTTTGGGGCCACAGCAAAAACAGGTGCCAAAGCACGCAAAAACGTGTTTTTGATGCCTTGGGAGACAGCAGTCGTTAGGTAACCTGCCGCGTGTGACTTCACCACATTCCTGTCTGACTCCTTTAGAGACAGCAGTCTCAAGTGCTTCAGTGAGACATATAGTTTTGAGGAAGCTGCTGCTGACTCCTCGGGAGACAGCAATCACAAGTGCTTCAGTGAGACATATAGTTTTGAGGAAGCTGCTGCTGACTCCTCGGGAGACAGCAATCACAAGTGCTTCAGTGAGACATATAGTTTTGAAGAAGCTGCTACTGCTGACGGGTCATTTTGAAGGCCAGGAGCCACGAGAGGTCTTGGGTGCTCAGTTTGCCCGCCGATTTCAGGACTCTGCGTCGTTTTTTCTCCCGGCGCAGAGCTGAAACAAAAAGATTGAAAGTACAAGTGGTGCGATGCAGGTGCAATGCAGCTTCACCAAAAAAAACCTGAGATGGGAAAGATGAAGGTGCAAGTGGCACGATGGAATGTCAATACAGCTTCACCAACACAAACATGGCACACAAGGATGAAATTGAACCAGCCTGGGCCTTGACTTCTCGACTGGTTTGCTGCAGCTGGCGTTTCAAGGCCTGCCTTTCAGCTTTCAAAGCAGCTATACGGTCATCCATCCCGGGCACATGGGCTACAGCAGCACCTTCCGCAGCATCCCTTTCCATACCAGCGGCGGCAGACGACATGGCTATAGATATAGATATAGATAGATATATATATATATATATAGTCAAATCGTGTTTTCTGCGACGAGCTGTGAGCAGTGCTAGCTGCAGAAGCCATGCCGTCTGGACAGCTTCCATGCCAATTTTCTCAAACTGCACAACTGGAAGATAGTGTGACAAAACATGGCCGGTGGGGGCCCAAAACTGGGGGCTTGAAAAGTGATGCCAAAGGGACTCCCGTACCATGTACCCCCATAGTATATATTACAGTTATTCACAGTGTATCATTGTGCACATGTTTTGTGAGTACCAGCGCCAGAAGATTCTAAACTCTTAAACCCAATCCCAACTCGCGTATCTTCAAACAAATCCTCAAGCTGAGATTTCAGAGTTTGGCTGGAGCCGGCTTTACGGTTGGACACTTGACCAAATGTCTTTCGATGCAAAATTTGCAAGATTATAATCTTGGCATGTGCCATTGACATTTTACATCTAGCAGGCAAATGTTGATCAAACATGATCAAACATGATCAAACTGTATATCAAGCAAGGATCCTTGTCGTTGTGAAGACAGCCGAGTAAACTCGCAAAGTGGTCGACAGCCCTGTGCATAATTGGGTCGTCCTGGCGTCAAGAAAACTCTGGTTTTCGACAATGGAAAGCATTTAGCAAACGGCTACGGCTACGGGTTCAATCTTTGGAGTTTTGGGAAGTAGGGCTGGCACATGCAGGTTTTTCACACCAACCACAAAGTTCATCCTTCAGATTGGTAGACGGAGCTCGGTCAAGACCTTCAAATACTTCCTCCAGCTGTTGCTGTGCTGCGGTGAAATCCTTTTGCTGCTGCAGAACAGCCGCCAGATCGATCTTGGTGCTGAGGGCGTCTCTATCCTCCTACGCACAGGTCAAGAAACGCATCTGACAGATAAAGTGCGTTTGACCTGGCGAGAATTCTTTCCCCGAACAATGCTATTTAAAGATGTCGTTCATCGTATTTTTCAAAACTCACGTCCTTGCCAAATCGTTGCTCTTGGATTTCCAGGACTTGCTTCAACTTGTTGCTTTCCCAAAGTGCCTGGTTTGGGGTTTTGTGCGGCCGGCTCTCTTGCATGACAAGAAGACCCAATGCCTTGCTTTCTGCAAGGCTTTGCGGAGATTTTCCTGCCTTGATCTCGAAAACAAATTTATTCCACTCTTCTCTGGCCTCCAGTTCGGTGTCGAGATATTCCCAAGATTTCCCAAGCATTTAGTATGAAGCTGAGACAAAATGAGATTTTCTACCCCGAAAGCTCAAGTGATCTCAAGTGACCTTTGTGGGCCAGTTCAATATTCCTACCACAAGAGCTCGACAGGAAAGGATGGGACCGGACAGGAAGAAGAAATTGCATATACCAAGGATCAGAAAAGAGAGACAAGAAATGAGGGTGACGGACACATGAAAAAAAATCAAGCCCGCACTCTGTTGAATGCCGTTGACTGCCTCAGCTGTGCCGCTACTTTGTTGAAGAAAGTTTAGAAGAAAAGCTTGCTAAGACTTACCCACAATCCCAAACCAGGGAACTCACAAAAAAGAACAACAACGTTAAGAAGAAGTCAGAGTACGTACCTGCCACAGCCAAAATGCCGCCTTCATCAGGGTAGGTATGGAATCCATGTTCAGTGTCCCTTACACGAAAAAACTTTTTTTGCGCCTTGCGAAATTCCCAGGACACCAGTTGGCGTGTCTAAACACCTGGTCTATCATGTAGGAAGTAGTTTTATCAACGAATACCTGAGAATCCTGAAGCCTGATGAAAATCAAAAATCTGGGAACGCTCCACAACATGTCTTAGGGGAAATGGTCGATCCTCTTATTCACATCTCAAACTTGCTTTCAGGCTGTTGCTTTGCGCCTGAATAATTGCTTGCTCCTGGAACTAAAGAGCTGCATTGTGGCGCCAAAGCTGGCTATTGAGTTGTTCCCTTTGAAGTTTGTCAACATTTTTTTCGCATGAAAATGTTTTCTGGAAAAAGAGAGATGAACATGCAAAAGCAAGATCTCAAGCCTCTCATGGCGGGAAATATGGCATTATGTTTTAAAAGTTGAGGATTGATATGTACCGACCCACATCTTGCGCGGTCAAGACAATCTAGGCAAAACTTACCCAACAATTGAATCCTTCCGCCTCGTCTTTGAGTTTCTCTGCCTGGTCTGCCATCACCTTATACACATGTACCCAGCAGAACTGTGCAAGTTATCTGAATCCAAGAAAACCTACTGAGCGTCCTAGACCAGGACATGGCCTCTCATCCGTACATCAAGTTTCATGTTGTAACTACGCAGACCCCTTTGCAAAATGAAGTCGTTTTTTACCACTCAGGAAACGGCACTCTGCAGAACTGCCACTGCTTCTTGGCAGTTTGATTGGCAAGCCAATGTCATGGGCGTTAAACCTCACAGGCGATGCGTCAAAACGATGAATCCCTACGACCTTCTCGACCTCAAATCATGATTGATATTGGGCATGATCAGCACAGCACATACAGTAGCACTTTGAAAATGCTATCGACCACATTCATGTACTTTGATATACTTCATGTAAACTTCATGTATCGCTATGCCCTGTTGGTAGAGAACTCTGAGGGTCCAGGCCAGTTACATCTTTGGCCATGAGCGATGCCCTAGCCTCAAGTAGCATCCGCATTATGTTGCTTGGTCCGGAGACCTCGTTGGCGGCCAAGTGTAGGGCTGTCCGGCCTTGGCATACACCAGACAGACAACATCCAGGACCCAAGCAGACATTGCCGCCATGGTGAGCACATGGCAACTCGGTACGCTCCAAAGATTCGGGCTGCTTCTGTCAGTGGCATCCACGGACGCGCGATTCTGCAGGAGCTGCTGAACACAGTTTTCGTCGCCCTTGAGGACGGCATTCTGTAGTTCGGTCCGGCCTAGGTGACAAACGTTCCTGCAAATTGAATCAAACTTCATGATGCCTGTTTGCCAGGGCACAAAATGAAACAACTTCAGGCTTTATATGACTTGACTATGCTTTATTGATTTCATTGCTACAAAGAATGATATTCTAAAACTACATTCTAGAACGGACAACGCGCTTCGCAAACTAAAAGAATCATAAAACCTCATGAAAAAGTCCTGAATCTGGAATCTATGATCATAACTTAATACAGGTAATCATTTTGACTTGGGCAACGTCTACCTCCGACAAAACATCAGGCTGTTGGTTTTGACCTCTCAACTCTGAGCCTGTGGCCCAAACTCTTCTCGGCAGCTCTGCCTGTCGTGTCTCGGCCTTGTCGTGGCCAGAGCGGCTCATGTCCGAAATCGCAAGAAGTCTCCGTGTGTTCGAGACAAACCAAGCATTTCATTACCAAAAAAATGATTATATATAGTCGGAAACAGCGCACATGCCAAGTGCCAAGCTCCCAAAGGATGCGACCTGGTCAAAAAGGGGGATTGACCACATTGCACCACAAGGACCAAGCCGTTTCCTCCAATTGCAGATAGAAAGAGTTTCGACTGGCGAAACACCCTGATTTTTCCCCAACTGACACCCAGACCGTCTGCAAAGTCTGTAGTTATTGGTGAAAGCAACGAAAGCATAGAGCCAGACTACCAAACGATCAACACTCTCCAGACCTAATCCATCAACACACATACACAGAGATGGCAGCAGCAACCCAACGTCAGCACGCATGGCAGTGACATGCGACTGGCCCACAAATGACGGCCCGGAAGTCCATCTATGAAAGTAAACGCAAAGCAGTAGAAACAAAGTCTACCCCTCCGAAACAAACTCAAACAGGGTGAAAAGAACGAAATTCACGGGAAATTAATCTTTCAAACAGACCTGAACGATGCCCATGGACATGGCATCTTGTCACCTGGTTGCCTGGAAACCTGTGACATCTATAGCAGGGCCAACTGGACCAGGAGAATTAAGGAGCCAGGATGGCGAAGTACCTTTCTGATGTCTAATTACATAGTGGTCCTAGGAGTCCTCAGTCCTTTGATCCAGTTGATTCGGCCTCGTTTTCGAGGTCGTAAAGCAGTGCTCGAATTTGTTCCTGCAGACATGAAACATATGAAATGGATGAACCGGCTGAAATCACTGAATCAACTCGGAAATTCTAGATGCCGTTTCCAAGTCAATGTATGCCGCATGCTGGTTCTGTCCATTTATGCAGAATGTCCACATTCATAGTTTTCCTCCTACGATCATCCGAAATGCATTGCACATGTACTTTCAAAATTCATCAAAATTCAACAAACCCATGCATTGTGCGCGTCTGCATTCTGCACCTCAGCTTTCGTGCTTGCAAGTGTACATGCTGCAAAGTCTTCCAGCAAAGTCTTGATTGCATCCTGCAGTGCAGTAAACGACATATTTGACAGCCACCTTTTCTGAAACTGTGATGATCTGTGATGGATGCAAAGAAAATCAAAGAAGTAGATTGCAGACGTTCCAATGACTTTCCACTGAAGCGACTTGAAGAGACTGGCCGAAAACAACATCCAAAAGTGGACAAGAATTGTTTGGGGATCCTACCGTGTTCGTTCGAATGCAATGTCTCTGCGCCCTCCAGCAAGGCACTCATTTCATGCTATGCTATTGCATGTTGGGTCCTCTTCCCCACTCGCATCTGAAAGCTGCTGTTGCACCGCTTTCAGTTTCTCCTTCCAAAAAGGTGAAGCACGATGGGTGAGGGAAGAACTAGTACTCGGGTAAGAGTCCGCATGTCTCATATATTCTAGTATAACTTGAGAAGGGGTGACACGAAAGGTAGTTGCGTCACAGGGGACGCGGGGGATCACTCAGTGCGAAAGCCGACATGCGACCGGGCCCTTTTCTGCTGACACCAAGCCTTAGGCTTGTCAATATGGACGTCATGCGCTAGCAAATCACCGCTTTGACAGAACGAAGGTCACTTAGTCCATTTAAATAGCCATTTGGAGGTATACATTGTCAGACACACGCATCGTGCGGGGGAAAAAAACACGGGCAGTGTTAGCACAAACTCCAATGTCTCTTTTTGCGGTACCTATGGATGCTCGAACCTGTCACTTTCATCGCACCGTCGGGTACTTGGAAAATGGATGTCGAAAAATTCGAATTTCAAGTCGAATGATGATGGTGATGAGGAGGAGGAGGAGGATGATGATGATGATGATGTTGATGATGATGATGGTGACGATGACGAGACACTGCGAAGGGGCTGCTGCGTGAAGAGACTCACCAGGCATATGGCGAGAGTTCCCTTTGAGGGGGGGGAGGGGGGGGGTCCCTTTCTCCTGGTCGTTCAAGGATAAGGGGTCCAGCCCGCCCCTTTGCTTCGCAAAGTAAAACTCAAGGTAGCCCGCTAGGAGGCTACCTTTCGTGATAAACATACAGGATCATACAGGGCACCCTGCAGACAGCCCCCATATATCCCGTCGAGGTTTCCACTGATGGAGGGTAGCCACATTGGCAGCATTGAGGTGATGCGAACAATAGAAAATAGGGAAAACCATGAACACAGGCCTAGAATATCGCTGAATTCACCCTCCCGTTTTGATGAACAACTTACATACAAAACAACTGGTTCACGGCCCCACGGGCAATCAAAATTCCCAGTCACCAGGTGAACCTGTAGCTTCTGACATTCAAGTGCTTGCTTCCGAAGGCTGTCATAAAATGTTTTCAGTAAGGCCTGTCCAGAGCATGAAGTCATGCCACATATCAAGTCACAGAAAGATACAGAAAGTCACAAAAACGTGTCATCGTTGCTTCACTATGTTTTGGGTTTCGTGACCGAAGAAACAGCAGCAGCACAGAAGCAAGTTGGATTGGATTTTCTGCAAATCCTTCCTCTTCATCAACAATGGGACTTGCGGTGAACGGGTCTGCAAAAAATGCTTCTATTAATTTCCAGAACCACACCAAGGCCTTCACATTGTTGTTTGACTGCTGAAGTTCTGCCAAAATAGGAAAATCCTTTCGAGCAGCCTCGTGATCAGCAGGCCCCAGGTGCAAAACAGAGATTAAAGCTGAGCAGTGCCGAGAGATTAGAAACTTGCGGCACAAAATGCAAGAAAGTCAATACATCCCCAAGATTCCCCAAGTTTATTGCTTTTGGACTGCCGATTAAGATCAAAAAGACAAAAAAACTCCATCCACGGCATCAAGCAAAGTGATGTATGTGGTATGAGTATGAAAACACAAAAATAAACCGCTGTCCCGGCACGTCTGGCTGGACATCTGGGACACCCTGCGAATGTAGCAAAGGCCATCATATGCATGTGTTTGTGCAACAGGAAGTCCAGTAGAATGGTGAAACTGCGATGAAATGTTCGATCCAGGGAAGGTTCGTAGGGTGCATCCAATCTTGAAACCTTGACAGCACATTCGCTTGAAATTGCTACTTGAGGGGGAGTGAACCAAACCCAACTTCCACGATACTGAGAAAGATACATAATCTCTCGAAAAAAAAAAAGTTCATGGATCTTTGATGGGTAGTGGCCCGTAGTGGCCATCTTGAACAAGTGTGGGTGGAAAAGTGATGCGTGGTTCCCTCCCCGATGTCGCTTTGAACCTGAAACCAGCAACAGTGCGACATCGATCACGCGTGACATTGTGACAACGCCTTACACATCCTCAAAGCACTCGAAAACAAAGAATAAAACAAGTAAAGCCATACAAACAGCAACAAGACAATATTGAAAACCCAAAGCATACCTTACAGAAAACCAAAGTCTGAAACTTCCAACTCCCTGGAACCGCGCACTCAAACTAGAAGGCGGGAAAGGTAAACTTAGATGTTGACATGATAGGACATATCAGAGAGAGAGAGAGAGATAGACAGAGAGAGAGAGAGAGATAGAAAAAAAAGGAAAACATTTGATTTTCACCGTCCCGAGTCTTTGAACAGATGAATAAATGCTTGCGTTCCTCTTGCGGATGCGTTTTCCTTTTTAGGCATCCTTTTTGTGAAACTGTCAGAAATTGACTTGTTCAGCTGGATCTGGTATTCCTATAGCTTCCGTGGCAAAGTTTTTCCGACTCAAGTCGTGCAAACGGTTTTCAAACATAAACTTGCACAGCCAACTGCACTAGTGCAACAGCACTTGGAACGATGAGGCTGTGTGGCACTATGTGGGTACATTTTTCTGAAATATGCTACCGCCATCTACCACCTTTGCATGCCATTCTACAACAAAAACAAACTAATCTACCACAACAGTTTCTCAGTGTCAGAGGTTCTGTCTACAAACGGGTATTCCAGACTGTTCTTTGGTCCTTCCGGAAAACATGGTAAGATCAATAACCTGGCGAACCACACAAAAAAACAAGCGAAACGAGGTCAAGAAACAATTGAAAACACGGATGAAAAATCAATTTTTACAGGTGCCATTCATGTCTCCAGAGTTTGGGGCCCCAGATCCCGAAATTTCACGGCGAAAATCCGCCATGGCAGCCCGAAAGTGTTTCGTAGGCGGCGGGGCCCGAGGGCCCAGCCTTTTCTGGGGAGGAACCGAAGCAAAGTGAAGAGAAAGAAAAACCAGAGTGGTCACTCACTCTCACCATACATTGATGTCATGACTGGCACTGTTGGGTTCATAGTTGATCAAAAAAGTTGGGGATGCAAAAGCGGGGGAAATTACAACATGTTCTTCCAAAAAAATGAATGAAAACTATCGGCACATCTTCATTGGATGAAAAAAAACAAGGTCCGGAGTGGAAGCATCTTTTCAAGTCACCCGCACAATGTAGACACATGATTTTGATACGTTGTGATTGAACCAACATGTTTTTTGGATAAACAAAACTGTCTCATGTGTGCGTTAAAACATGTTAAACACTCCATGTTTGTGCATGTTTGCCATCTGAATGAATATGTCCACATTTTTGGTCAATGGACGACCATATCTATGTCATGTAGCACCGGTGTCCATCTCACTGACCACAAGCAACCCCTAGGCAGGTTCTGGGTTAGAAGTGACATGCCCAGGAAGACTGCTGCGAGCAGATTATGGACAAATTTCCCCCGTTAAATCTGCCAAACTTCGTGGGGCGTACTTTTTCTGCTGACCGCCCTTCCCAGACATTCTGCTGATCTGTCCATCTTTGGGAAGGTATTTGCTTAGACGAAAGTTGTAGCTAGGTTCTCGCTGGGATGATACCTGCCAAGATCATCTGTGATCTATGGTTTGGATCTTGGGAAAAAAAGGTGCAATTACGATGAATTATGTATAATAATAATAATCATCATCATCACAATAAATTCTCCAAAGACGGACAGCAACAAGCAGTGAGTATACCAATAATGGCTCCACAGCAGAGATCCCAGCCGCTTGACAACTAAGCTCAATACAGAGGTCCTTTCGGCAAAGGCCCTTGAAACGCTGTCGAAATTGATTCCTATATACGTGCACGACAGAAGCACGAAACTCCCCACAGAGTGGACGCGCACACGGCACACAGCAGAATTTCTTACGCCCAGTTCTTTGGCGCTGCCTCTTCTGTTTCCTATTTTCTAGCTGCACTAAGTTTGGTTCAGAGCAGTCAAATTTAAAAAACCTCACCGGATCTCAGCCGCTAGATTTCCCGCTCTGTTTTTTTTTGGCACACAAATTCGTTTTCAAACTGTCAAACAAAATTGCTCCAGATCCATAGGCGCATGGCGCATCAAAAAACCTTTCAAATGCTTCATATACGTCCAAAAAACATGTGCATAGCAGAAACCTTCAGGCATGTCAAAATGTCGGTCCCCCCAATTCACGGTCCTTTTACGCTGTGGGAGGTCCTTTCACGCTGTAGGAGGTCCTTTTCACGCTCATTCACGCGGATTCACGCTCAGATTCGCTCGCACAAAAATTATGCAAACATGTAGAACAAAGGAACCATGGTAACCACTTTCTTTCCTATTTGAAAGTAACCACAAAAATCAAGTTTGGATTGGCTGGTCGCTGAAGTAGAACTGAGTTAGCCAACATCGATGGATGGTGAGTTGGGAAACCGGAAACTGTTTGGGCAACATGCGAGCTTGGGTTGCCGTTGGGAAGTAAGTGGGTATATTCTGCGCGCGCGTAGATTGCATCTATTTGGCATTGTGTATTTGGTTTTTTTTTGATCGCCCATCTATATCAACATCCCCTCTCACATGTTTGGTTTGATCCCTTGATCCGATCCAGTAAACATAACCTGCCTCAGGGTCCATTGGTCAATTCAGAGGTCCTTTCAGGTCCTTTGGTCAAATAAGAGGTCCTTTCGAAAGGACCTCGTTTTGAGGTCCTTTGAGGGTTAGGGCATTGATATTAGTATTTAGTTAAGACATCTTAGTTCTTCGGGGCTGTTACTTTTCACCCATACACTTTTGTGGCCCCCAAGGCATTGGGCAGCGCGTCTTTGATCACATAACAAGATGCACGTCAAGGGCACCTTTGGCCCGAAATTTGACAGTCTCAAAACGATGTTGCGGAAATGTGAGGCGAAGCAGGCAACTGGAGATGCTCTCCCACAAAACTATTGGTCTCGGACATTTGCTAATGTTTCCAGTATTTGCTTCAATATACCACTTGCACAAGAACAATTTGCAAGTTTTGGTTATATACTCGTTGTATAAGTATGTGCGCCATGGTCGACCATCCATATCATATTTGGAATCCTTTTAATTTGTATATACATCCCTTTTTGATTGATGACCAATCCTGGTTTTGGGACCATGGCACATATGGACCGGGTTTCGCAGTAGGATATCTTGTTGACACGGATGAGTTGTGAGGCGATCAGGCCAACATTCAGAACACTCTCCGGGTTTGCATTGCTCGCCAAGAGGGAGCTGAGAAAATGGGAAGAGGTCAAGGTTTATGATCCAAGGCACCATTGATTCCATCAGAAAACCCAAGGACTTGACCTAGACCTATAGACTTTGGAATGTTGAAACTGCTCGGATCAGAGTCTGGAAAGGCCTGCGCATTGGGTTCTACCAGTGATGGGAAGGCAAACAAACACGAGGACATGATGCTGTTCGATGGCGATACAACCAACATAATTATGTGGGAATACTCCCCAGCAAACTCCAGAGGGAATTCGACCAGCAAACGACAGAGTTCTCCTTCTAAATTCGCAGGCAATTTCTGCTGTAAAAACAATTCTGGAAGATGATTCAGAAATAGAATATGTGCTGAAGTGTTTATCTACCAATTCCCGTGAACTTAGTAATGGCTCACCGTGAACGGCTCAATTACCAAAGATATTGACAGCCGCTCACAAACAACTAAAGCGCAAACATCGTACAACAATTGCTGCTGTACTCAGCACTTTTCCTGTGGGTGCCAGGCCTTCAGGTTCATGCCTCGGACGGCGAATGAAAAAGCACGCTGTGCACAGAACATTTCGGGTTCAAAATGGTTAAGCCAGTTTAAGGTATCACAATAAATGATATATCAACTATAATTCAAAATAATTCAAATATCTTGATATGTCAAATAATGATCTTGATATATCTTGATAAGTTTAGCCAAATCATGCGCAAATCGGCAACTCCGTCGTCCTTATGATACACTACTCCTGTGCACATCTGTGACCTCTAGGATCCTTGAGGCTATGAGTAGCTGGAGACAATCAAAGAACATTCTACCGGTTCTCATTGTCTTCGAAGACCATAGAACTGGAAAGGGTCACATGTCGAACACAAGGATTCCCTGGCATGGGTGACAAATTGGTCAATCAAACTCTCGGTTGATCCGTGCTCACTTGTTGGCAGGTGGCTTGCGACAATGATTTGGCAGCGGGTATAGATTTCAGATTTCTCCAAGATTGGCTATACTGTAATTATAACTGAATAAACATCACCCGGTCCGGACTTGCACTATCCCACGCCGCTTTGACGTTTCACGAGTGCCAACGTGTTTCTCCGCTGACATCCTTGGGCCACTGTGCAGCCAAAAGGCTCCATCCAACAGCAAGTCCACGATTTCCATGTCGCCCTCCTGTTCTGCCTCCAGGGTGTTTTGCCTGGGGACAGACACCCGAACTGACACCCTTCAATATACTTGAATTGATCAACATTCGCATTGCCAAATTTGACAAGTGATGCTTCAATGTGTGGAAACCGTTCTCTCATTCTTCACATTGGCTCACAGGTATCCAAGAAGAGTCCCCTCCGCAGATGTCAAAGACACAGCTCCAAAACCTACTGTTTCAACAAAACGTGCTGCGTTGATCATGACAGACGCACGCAAAATCACCACTCTTGAACTTCAAGGAAACTTTGAAGAGGGGAACCCGATATATAACATCCATTGAAATCTGGAAATCTCATACCCATTAAATCTGTTGAATTTGACAAAACAGAATATATATAATATAATATATATATATATATTATGAACATATCACAAGTTGAATGACAAGATACCAGATTGAACTTCATGAAACTGCACCAATTGCTATTGCCGGGGAAAACTCTTCAAAACGGCTACGACATCGGCTGTGGCCCCCAGCCTTCATCCGGCTGATGTCTACCGATGCCAGTAGAGAAAGCCGTGGATCGTTAGGCTGCCGAGGCCGCTGAGAAAACGATGCCATTTTCGTCTCGGCGCATGGAGAGCATGGCGTCTCTCACCACTGAGATGACACCCTTCTAGTGGATAAGCCAGGGTAAACCAGGGTAAACCTGATAGTTTGGGGAAGCCGTGAATCTTGAATCCTAAATCCATCTAAATTGTCTGTAATTTCAAAGGATTTTAATGTGTGGACTTTCTGCACACAGTGCAAGTACACACTACGATGTCCTGCGCTTTGTGTAACTGTTGAGAAGAAACTTTGTCGTGCACCAGGTGAGAACACAACTTGATTGAAAAGAAACACCGTAATTGCCTGTAATTGCGGTGTATCGCCACTGTATAGCCACTGTTTTTGAATCTGGGCAGATCGTTTTTTTAGCCATGGCTGGGTGCACCAGCCATCACTGTGTTTCCCGGTGCGTCTCCTGGAGGTGGCCCCATGGGTCAGATGTTTCCATGCCGGGAAGCGTGCACTTTCTCGGAATGATGTACCTTTCTTGCATTGGCTATTGGCCATTGGCCATGTAGTTTCGTAAAAGACGACTGTGGTTGTGGAGTTACCTCCAAGGAGTACTGCCTTGAGCTCCATGCTGTACTTGCTCGGCTCAAAATGCAGTTTCTTTTTTCATGCATGGGCTCGCAAAATGCGAATGATTCTCCTATCTCAGAGGAATGCCTCTTGTTGTATAGTATAGAAGGAATGAGACTTTCTTCAAGATATGCCACTCTTTCTCACAGAGATCGTGGTTTCTAAAAGGAATTTTGCGATTGTTTTGTGCTTGAAATGCCGGAGGTGCTCAACGGAATATTTAGTTGCATAAACACTACGTACCATTACTGGCAGCATCTGTTTGGCAATTGGGACTTTTCCTTTTTTGAAGGAATTTGCAGGATGTAGAATCAGCGATAGACCAAAAGGCATGTTGAAACTCTGTCACTTCGTTTGCAGTGCACTCTTGACAAATTTTCTTACACTTTCTACTGCACTGTTACTTGAATCAGGCGGTGTATCTGCACTTTGTCTATCACTTATACTGCACTTTTTCTGACACTCGCTGCTACATATTGGATCCCTGAACATGTTGGTCTCTTTGAGGGTTGCTGCTAGTCTGTGAATAAAGGATGTACCAACAAAAATGAAAACATATACGATAAATCATTGGTATGCGTGATGTTGGTCTTGCGAGCGATGGGAATTAATGAAATTATCCAATAGCAGCTTCAAACACCATCGCCAGAACATAGTCCCACCTGTGTTGGCTGCAAGCCACCGCCAAACCACCAAACCTACGGTGACAACATGTCATCATCCGAGTCATCCGACGTTTCCCTCACATTCATCGATCCAAACTACCTACAGGTGATCACCCAAGAATGGCAATGTGGGTGTATAAATCGGCAATTTTTCCTCACAAAATAAACCATCAAATATATAAAATCGATAAGAACAGGTTTTAAACCATTGGATTTTGGCGGTGCCCATCTTGATTCCTTACTACCCACTGAAATATATAAACAGAGCTTGGTATCTGATTTCTCGCAGTTGAGAGAAACCCCCAATCTACGGTTGCTGTGTCCATTCATTCCACTTTTGCTGCGGAGGATGGTTAACATGCATGGCGCAAAGCTAGTTTGATAAATGTCTGAGCTTTTACGCCAATCAGTTCTTTAAAAAATGTCTTGCGTTGTCTCGTATTTATTGTGAACCGAGGAAACAAAAGCACCAGTACAAGTACGGTATTATCAGCATCATCTTTGGATAATATGGTGATCACAACCACTGGATTTCATTGCAGAACGCTCCAAAGGCTGGCGCCTCCAAATGTCAGCGGATCTGCCTGGAATGGATGCGCCTGGAAATCGGCTTCAACTGGCACAAGTCGTGTGTTGATGAAAATCAGCCTTCAACCATCTTCTGGCTTCAACCCATCTCGGGAACGTCACATGAAATCTTCATCCCAGGCAGGGATGAAAAGAACATGAAAAAACAGGAATCAGTCTCGAAACCTGCCACTGCAGTTTTCAATGGTGCACAGCTTTGGAAAAAAAAACAAAGTCGGGCCTCAGCCTTGAATTTCTACCAGCGGCGTCGGCACAAGTTTCTCGAAGGTCCTGGGACCAAAGAAACCAGGGTATGGTATGGGGAACAATTACATCAAACTAGAACAATGTTTGATTCTTTACTGGGTGTGCAGCCCCACTTGATAAGTAGGGTGTACATGCTATAAGTTATATCATTATATTCCATGTAAATCCATGTATATCATTTTATATATATATATATATATATATCCAGATATAAATATGTGTAACACCATACTGGTTAACAACCCTCCAACTTCACCACCAGGTCACATTCCTCAACAAAGAGACCATGACTAACTTACCTTACATAGCACCACCATGCAATCTTGATGCGAGGGCAAATGTTGCTACGAGTACGTGGGGGAACATCTGCAAACCAATAATTCGTTGCTGGGTTCCATGAGCATAGCTAAGTTGACATCCATCAGAACAGTAATCAGAAGTACATGCGAGATGAATGGCAAATTGACTGCTCTGATCACGGTCCAGGAGTCCAGTGGTTGCAACATGGCCGAAACGTACGAGAGTTTACTTTACTGGTACCAGGGTGAACAGTCCGGGTTCGATGCAAACAAAACCCAAACCCCCCCAAAAAAAACACATGTAACACATCACAGCTCTCAAAATCTACTGGATCCAAGGAATCCAAGGGGTCCTATTCAAACCTGCGAAATTTGGACAATGGAATCGATGTCAGCACACCACGGAGGCCACCACAATGTGCTTCACCTCGTGTGCCGAACCCATTCTGTTTTTGTGCGGCTTTGGTACCTGAAATGTTGGGAAAGCCTCAAAATCCATTGGCTTAATTATCATCATTGTCATTGTCCCCACTGATCACTAATTGATGCCCATTTTGGTAGGAAATCCATGTAAATCACCACTTTCAAACACACCCACGTGAATCTGAATCTGCACAGATTTCTTTCCAACACATCCGGTGGTTTCTTTTAAAACACATAAGTAACACGAGTGTTTCCAAAGCAATGGCAACAAGAAGAGCATCACATTAGTAGGATCATTGCCAAAATCATTTTGCAATTTCCGGCAAGTGAGTAAATTTCAAACAAAATGCCTCGCCTCAAACGGGAAGCCCTTCTTCCTGACGCAAGGGCTCGAAACACAACGCAAAATAGGCTTTTGGAGGTCCTGGAAACAAAATGTTGATCCGAATCAGAATCTGGGTTTGGTAAAAAAAGCAATGCTGGGGTAGAAAAACAATCCAATGGATCAAAACCTCATCTTTTTCCTTTTACTAGTCTCTGATAACATGGGAGTAGTGAAAGGTAGATCCAAAATCATTAATTATTGCTCATGTCATCTGCCATGCGCAAATGTGTACAACTATTTAGAAAATGTTGTGTGTCATCTGAGTTGAATACCAAAGAGTGCCAGTTTCAGTCCTTTTTTTTTGTTCGATCGAAGTGTGCGACGCGCGCCCTCCCAAACAGTTGAGCACATGATATAGGATCTTCCCAAGAGTGTCAAAGTTTTGTCCATCTGAACTAATCCACCGCCATTTCAGTTCCAGGTGTAACCATTGAGTTGAAGGCTCATGTCATGTGCGGTATATGCAGTATACATGTAAAAATGTAGGAAAAATATGGAAAAATCATGGCACTGGAATTAAATCAAACATGTTACAAGAATGCAGGGGTGTGTTAGACGTTGCACAAAATTACACAACCCAAACTGGATTCCGGGCTGTATCTTCGAAAAAATATTTCGTTCCGTCCATCCAGCTTTAGTTTATTCAACAAAGGTCTTTGAAACAAAAACAAAAGAAAACAGAAACAACAAAGAACGGATTCGCCGTTTTCAATCAAAGGTGCAACACATCTGATGATTCTTATGCCCATCAACAATCATGCAAAACACATTAGAACTCATCAAACAAATCTGCCCACGTCTTCTCGTTTCCCCTTCGTTTCCTGACCTTGTGATCCATGGTGCTACACCAACTGGGATCGATCGGGATCGGCTTGCAACTTCTCCGGGAGTTGTCACGTAGATTCACGTAGTGTCTGCCAAATCCTACCAGGTGCACCGCGTCATGATCTTTGGGAAGTGTGCCATGCCGGTGTGCTCTCGCGCTGCCCTACAGCAACTTACGGTATTCGCACAAAACAGGAAAAAATCATGGGACACACATTTGTTGTTTCCCCCAATTTTTCCCCACGTTTTCCAGTTTGTTTCCAGATGTTTAAGGTTTCCCATGTTTTTCACCACCTTTTTCCCAGCTTTTCACCCTTTCTTTCATCGATGTTCTCCCACGTTTCCCCCATGAAATTCACCATTTCAGGCGAGGCGAAGCCGTGGTGAAACTTCCCCAGCTCAGAGATGGTTTCACGGCTGCGTTTCAGGCTACACGACAAGATCTCGTGAATGCTGCGTGCTCCGAAAGGCTCCGAAAGGATCCGAAAGGCCCAAAATCTGTGATGTGGCACATTCTGAATCATTGGACATGATTGGTCACTTAAGGTGTGAATGGATTCGATTCAGGTTGTTTGATATGAATCGACATTCTGAATCGATATGACATCATTGGAACATATACAATATATAATTCGAAGTTCGGGCCGGCCAAAAGAAAAAAAGAAAAATGCAAAAGAAAAAAACACCACAACCACCAGAATCACAAATGCAAAATACCTGGGAAAAAAGGAAATAAATACCAGGTGTCTTTCCCAAAATTCATGAAACATCACAGCAAAAAAAAAAGACAAATGTTCCTTTAGAATCATCAGAAAATCCGACTTTGATGCACATGTTTTTTAACCGCGCGTCGCGTCTCCCCCTTGTGTTGTTGTGCCGGCTCCACGGCCTTGAATAGATTGCATCCATGATGAAGAATCTGTTGATATTTCTCTTGCTTCAAAGTGTTTACAATGATACTTTGACATTTTTGGTGTGATGATAATGTTAACATTTCCGCACTTTAATTTCGTCATTGTCATCATGTGTTCGTTGGTTTATATTTGGAGTATTCCCTTCTTTCCTTATTTCCAACAAAGATGGACATGGGATGCGGATGGGTGCAGCACGTTTCCCAGCAATTTTAAACCCTCACCAATGCACCGCGTTTTTGCCCATAGCCATGTCTGAATATTATATTTTTTTCCGCAAAAATACTCCCGATCAGGGAATAAAGTGTTCTTTTCCTCTATAGTATATCAATAATGCCACTGTTCCTTTCGATATCGAGAAATAATGCCTTATTCCGAATTCCTTAGAACAATTAAGCCTGAACTATGCTTATTTCAACTGATTTGCGTGGAACTTAAAGCTTGAAACCTCAGTCGCAGGAATGAAGAAATAAGGTGCTTTTATTGTTTCTTGAAATAAGGCCCTCATACAGAAAGTCACAAAGTTTCATGGTTGTTTCACTATGGTCTGGGTTTCGCGCCCAAAGAAACAGCAGCAGTACAGAAGCACATTGGATTTTCTGCAACAAATCCTTCCTCTTCGTTAACAATGGGACGCGCCCTAAAGTCATCTGCAAAAGATGTTTTTATTTGCAGAACCGCCCAGGCTTTCACGTTGTTAATTGACTGCTGAGGTTCTGCCAAAATGGGCAAATCCTTTCGAGTAGCCTTGTGATGAAGGTGAGCAGTGACGAGAGATTGAACACGTGCTGCAGAGTCAGCAAACACATCTCTAAGGCTCCAAGGTCATTGATTTGCCACAACGCTTGCCTTGATGAAGATCAAAAAGACAGAACTCCATGCACAGCATCAAGCAACGTGTCTTTAGATAGATGTTGATGTATCTGTATACGTATGTGGTAATGAATGAATATGAATCATTCTAAATCGTCAAGAATAAGCTGCTGTCCAGTAGTGAAATGTTCAATGGAGGAAAGTTGGAGTGGATGCTATGTTCAATCCTTGGAGGTCCCCTCTTTCACCGACCCAATCCAAATTGCTTCTTGAAAGTAGTGAACAACGACAAATTTCCAACTTCCAACACACTCAGAAAGATCCATAGTTTCTCACCAAAAATGAAAAGTTTATGGTCAGTACAAGTGGTCATATTCAACATCCATGGGTGATAGTTTGATGCGCGCTTCACTCCATGATGTCCCTTTGAACCTGAAACCAGTGACATCGATTACGCATTGCACATATCCATCATATCCTCTAAGTCGCAAAATCATCCCACATGAATCTTAACCGCAGCTACACCCAATGCAAACAAGACCTGATATCTTGCCTGTGATCAGCAATGATCATGGAGTCGTGGGAGCTGTATTACTACCTGAGGAATATTCACCTATCCATACTTGGGGAAGTTTCTACTTCTTGCACTGGAAAAACATCTTACCAAAGTTGCCACTGGGATGATCCATGAAGCTAAGATCATCTAAGATCTATTGTTTGGGCCTAGAGGTCATGTCACGATCTTTTGCCCACGTCATCCCATTGAAAGATAGCCATGATGTGGAATCAACCAATTAAGCATAACAAATCCACCACGGACGGAAATGGGAGGTGTGAGGCTATAAAACTAATGGCTGCACAGCAGAGATTCCAGCCACTTGCTAACCTCAGTCCTGATTGCAAATTGAAATAGAGAGAAACCCCATTAAACCGTCTTAAGCCGTCCAACTTTGGGGAGACCCAATTTTGATTTCTACCCTGTGGACAAAAATGGCGTCCGGCAGCACATCTTTGATCATATCATAGAATGCACTCCAAAGGCACCTTTGGCCCGAAATTGAAATACCAGTATGTTCAAATCACAATAGCGAACCTGCAAAAATGGGAGGCGAAGCAGGTGACTGGAGATGTGTTCCCCACGAAAATCATGATGTCAGACACATGCAGATATGTCCAGTATTTCTTGCACCAAGACAACCTGCAAAGGTGCTCTTGAAATGGTTGCTTGCTGTACAGGTATATGGATAGTGTTTTGCACTGGGGAGATCTTGCTGACAAGGACAACTGATTAGAGGTGCCCAGCATGTTGTGATAAGCTCAACAGTCACAGCTTTGGTGTTTGCAGTGTTCATCAAGTGTCCCATGTTTTCTAATGAACAATGCGACAAAGCTCCTTACGGGCCAGTAGGCGCTGCTTGGCAGCCCCATAGTAATGCTTCTCATTCCCTGAACCTTTTTGATGATGGCTTCACTGTTTCACTTGCTCACTGTATCTTCATTCCCAACAAAAACTGACAGACACCAAAGAACTATTCCCGGTGCCAGGCCTTGCGTTTCATGCCTTGGGCGGATCGAAGGTGCAAACAACATCTGGGGCTCAAGATGATTCAAACCCAAAACTCGATATGGACAGAAGAAACATCTTAGCGAACAAATGCCTACTCGTGTACGTGCCCATCGGTGACCTTTCGGCCGCCATGTATTGCTGAAGATAGTCAAACGCCAAAAACAACATACCTGTTCTGTCCGTGCTTAATCTGATAATCTGATTTGTTCTGGAAGGCGATATAAATTGAATGGGTGGCACGGCGTTTCAACCAAAAGAATTCCATGTTGGGCGACGAATCAATTCTGCAGATTCAATCAAATTCGTGGTTCACCTGTGCTCAATTGTTGGCCGGTGGCTTGTGATGATAATTTGGCAATGGGTTTAGGCTTCGTTATTCATGTATCCAAAATCGGATGCGTAAACATCCCTGGTACCGACTCACACTATCCCTACGCCTTTCATGTTTTCATTCCCACCAGTGCCAGCAGTTTCACCATGTTTCATCCATGGACACTCCCACCTACTTTGCCATTGGGCCACTGCATTCGGCCTCACCCGTGCAGCCAACAGGCTTTTTCCATCAGCAGGTTCACCACTTCCGTCTTGCCCCGCTGTCTCGCGAGATCCAAGGGTGTTTTGCCTGGGAACCACAGCTGACATTCGAACTGGCCCTTTCCAGCATAGTATAACTTCAATTGATCGCCATACGGGCTGCAGAATTTGACAAGTGGTGATTAAAACGTGCGGAAACCTCTGTTTCATTCTTCACATTGGCTCACGTGGATGTCAAAGACATGGACGAACTCTAAACCCTAATGCTTTAACATGTTTCAAACAAGAAGTGTGCTACGTTGATGGTGACAGAGACACGCCCCAAAATCACGGCTCTTGAATTTCAAGGGAACTTTGAAGACGGGAACCTGAGATGATAAATCCAGGGAAATCCCATGCCCATCGAAGTTGAAAGAACCTGAAATTTCAAATTTTAATTCATCAAAACATGCCACATTGAACTGCAACTATTATTGTGATTGCCGGTGAAAAACTGTTGTCAAAACGGTTGTGACATCGGCTGAGGCCCCCAGCCTCTGTCGTCCTTGACGTCCACCGAGGCCTTCGCCGCCAACAGCAGCTTGGCGAACTTCACGTGGTCGTCGAGTGCTGCAAGATGCAGCGGAGTCCGACCTCAGCACCGCAGGCGTCGGAGGCACCACCTGCTGCGGCTCCCGGCGGCTTCTGAGCTCCCGCGGCTTCTGAGCTCCCGGGCCAATATATCATAAATCATATCTCATTTCAAGTGATCAACATTCGCACTGCCCATTATTCACATTGGTTCACAGGTATCCAAGAAGAGTCCCCTCTGCAAATGTCAAAGAAAAGGATGAACTCCAAAATTACTGTACCTGTTTCAACAAAATGTGCTGCGTTGATCGCGACAGAGACACGCCCCAAAATCACGGCTCTTGAATTTCAGGGGAACTTTGAAGACGGGAACCTGAGATGATAAATCCAGGGAAATCCCATGCCCATCGAAGTTGAAAGAACCTGAAATTTCAAATTTTAATTCATCAAAACATGCCACATTGAACTGCAACTATTATTGTGATTGCCGGTGAAAAACTGTTGTCAAAACGGTTGTGACATCGGCTGAGGCCCCCAGCCTCTGCCGTCCTTGACGTCCACCGAGGCCTTCGCTGCCAGCAGCAGCTTGGCGCTCTCCACGCTGCCGTAGATTGCTGCATCATGCAGCGGAGTCCAACCTCAGCACCGCCGGCGTCGGAGGCACCCGCTGCGACTCCGGGCGGCTTCTGAGCTCCCGGGCCGCTGCTGCTCCGGACGTCCACGGGCGCGCCCTTCGCCAGGAGAAAGGCGACGACCGCCGTGTGGTCGAACCGTGCTGCCGCGTGCAGCGCGGCCCGGCGCGCCCCCATGAACTCGGAGAAGAGTTGGTCGAGGCAGCGCCGGTCGCGGCGCAGGTGGCCCCGCACCGCCGCCAGGTCGCCGCTGCCGGCCGCCAGCATGATGTCGTCGTCTCGGCGCGTGGAGAAATGCAGCAGAAATGAAGTTCCTCATTTCCTTTGATCTTTATGTTTTATCTTCTCTAAGTCCAAGTCTGCTACTTATGGAAATTATATGGAATAAGTTAGAAACTGAACTTATTGAACTGTTATAAGTTCATGATGTTCATGTTGTGGAACTTGAAGTGCAACTTCAAATTACTTCCAGATCTTCTAGCTGAGGATCAAGTTCTATCTTTAGTCAGGAAGGACTGAGGCCCAGACATTCCGCCGCTGCCGCTTCGTCGGCTTCGACTTGTTGTGGATCTTCCGAATCTTCCGGATCTTCCTGGTGTCACAGCTCCCGAAATTGTGTGCACACTTTGGATGTTGCCATGAAAAACTTCCGGGAACTCGATAACAACTCATGTCACCACTACCAAGACGTGAGGCGAAGAAATTGAAAATATCGTCGGCCATTTGCCATGCATGAGGTTGATATATGTTCATGACTGTTGACACTGTGGCAAACCCAAGACCATAAACCCACCATTTGAGGATGGATTATACCACCCATTCAGGGTTTTGCTATTGGGTTGAACGCATTGCAATCCACTGAGCCAACATCACCAGCCCATCTTCAACGACAAAATTATTCTGGAAACGCTAGGGCTACACAGCGCGTGGAGATCCATCAGACAGCAACGAAAATTTGACGATGAAAGGTTGGGAGTTGACATTTGACAGTTGAGATTCTGCGAGATGTTGCATTTACAGTACTATATTTGACTATAGCAAAATCAAAGTCAAGAATTTATTTAGACCGTGGAAAACGGAGATTCTGCCATCAAAATTTGGATTATTACCACTATGGTTGTTGCAGCCTTGCTTACCATCCAAAATCCAGATTTAACATCGAACACGAGAGAAACCACACATGAAGTGGTGATAAGACATGATAAAACCCATGGAAACAACCAAGCCTAGGCGATTAACCAAGAATAATCGGATACTCGGACAGTCGGACAGATTCGAAAGTAAACCTTTGGTGAATGCTTAGTTGCATACCCTCTGGGAATCATTCCCTGGGATTCTAAACTGCCTGGCTGGGAAGTTCCAATGTTTCAAGGGAAAATGTTGGAAAATCATCTGAAAATGAATGACACTCACCCCACCAAATTTTCTGGGACCAGATAATCAAATACACCAGATTCGTCCAGATTCCACCAGGCCTTGGGGGGGTGTTTGTGAAGGAGAATGGGTTGTCGACATTCACAGCTGCTCATTTTGCGCTGTGTTGATTCATGCGCATGTCTTCCTAACGTGCTGGGATGATTCCCTGAAGCTCGAAACTAGGTTTGCTAAAGGCCCGAAGCTCGAAAAATAGGTTTGCATCTGGAAGTTTGGCAAGGGGGGCAATGCCCCAAACCCTTGAAATTAGGGTGCATTCATAATTTTCGCGCAAAGGTATGTTCGCCAGACCCGTCAAATTAGCTTCCGTTCCAAATTTTGGTACGTGGGGGGCTCCAGTCCACCAAATCCCTCAAATTAGGTTGCGTCGTGTTGCGTCTTGATATTTTTGCGGAAAGGGATGCTAAAGGCCCGAAACTCCAAAAATAGGTTTGCTGGATGTTGCCATGAAAAACGCCAGGGAACTTTAAAGGACGTAATGATACGTAATGACTGATCACAGACTTAAGGCAAAGTAGCACACTTTAAGTAACACACACTTTGAAGATTTCGTCTGCTATTGCAATGTATGACGTTGATGACAAAGTCACACAGGTGTTGTGTCCTCAGTAGACCTTGGATCAAATTTCAACTTCGCAATCTTGGTTTTGATCATGTTGCTGCTGGTGTCCCAAATGGAAGTTGGGAGCACTTCAACCACCGTAGGCTCCTGCACTGAACCCAAATTAGCAGGCAGCATTGCTCAAGAACCAAGCCATGTCTCACAACAATTCAACTTGACTCCAGACATGACTATCATGCTATTTTATCAGGTAGCATGGTACCACATGCGTGCAACCTACTGACAAGACCAGGAATTCAGTTGATGCTTTTACTGGTTGAGATGTGTTAAAAAAAACAGTAAAAAGGAAACAAGCACAAGATCCAGCTCAATCAGACATGTTTCCAGTGCCTTTGGGCCAGCTTCTGGTTCCTCAACCGCTTCGCTGGAGCAGGTGAAAAGGTGACTGCACACAGCTGTGGAAGTCACAACTCTCAGGCCTCTCTCAAAATAAGGCACTCCAAAATATAATGTTTGTTTGATCAGCATTTTCTCTTGGAAACGGCAATTTAATTAGCGTGTCCCAGTGTCCTGTGTTTGGAACAACCCACTTTGATCTTCCAAGGTCAGGACCGCAGTGATTTTTGCTGTTTGGCCCATGGATGAAGCAGGTTCCTGTCCACAGCTGGATCTGAAGCCAGGAAGCACCGCTCTACTCTCGGGGTTCTTCCCATCTATACCAAGAACAGGAGACACAAATTTAATCTTTCACTCACCTCACCGTAATGCAAGCTGTTGAAACGTGTTGAAATACAGACCTCACGTTGGTACAATTGATGATCATGAAACCCCTTGTGCACATGGACCGTGGACACCCTCCAGGCGCCTTGGTGGCCGCTTCTGGACGTGAATCAGCTTCGGATTGAGTGGTTTCCTTGGGCAAAACGCAGATTTCCAAGTGATTCTCATTTCGACCCACCTTTCGACAATGCCTTTCCGACCTTCAAATCTGTAACAGAATGCTTTTGCGTTCATACATATTCATTTACCATGCACGGAACACGTATTAAACTACGATATCTAAAATACTATGTGATGGTGTTCTCTTGTTTGGTCCGTTTACCTGGCACAGTTTCCGGCCGAGAGTCTTCCACTATTTTGAAAGCTGCATCCTTCTTGATCTCCAGTTTTGCATCATCCGCTTGAAAGGTCGTCTCTTTGAGTTTCAAAGCATTGAGAAACTCCAACCAACCACCACGGATGAATCGGTCGACAACAATGGCTTGGAGCTGTGCTCGAGTCAAAGCATGATAAAGACGCGCTCTGGTGAAATTGTCAGTGTCACCAGTGATTTGCGCATCAAAGCCAATGCAAATGATAAAGAGCTGCTCCAACCCTTTGGCATTGGTGTCCCAGTCGAGGATGAGTTCATCCTCTTTTCGGTCCTGATGTACAGCCTCTGGTAAGAAACGTAAAGATTCCTCAAAGGAAACCAACTGAATGTTGTAAGTTGGCGCGAAATCTGCCTCCAAGCGCTCCTCAAGATGTGACTTGAAAATCATGTGAAAATGTTCGTCTGGCACAAGCAATGCAACGTGCCGATCAAGCCGCATGCTGGGGTGCCTTTGCAGAATGAACCACAGAGCTTCCACTGTGTTTTGGGCAAAGTGCGCAAACAAATCACCATCATACCCTTCGGGCACCTCGAAAATAAATGACTTCAGTGGAGGGCCAGTTGTGCCAAGACATGTAGTTGCCTCACCATCTTGCAGCTGAAATGCGTTTGCTCCAAAGGCAACTCGTTTTGTGCTACGGACAACCTCCGTGAGGTTCACCCGGCGCATCTCAGGATAATTGTTGTCCAGTAAGAAGGACTGGGAAAGGTCTGAGAGAATCAACTTGTGCTGGGCACGAACTTCCTGGAATAACCTTTGGTTCGTTCTGAATATTTCATGTCCTTCATCAAAAACTGCGAGAACCAAGTCATCCGGCATCATCGTCAATTCCTGCAGAACAATTTGGCAATCTTCAATGTGTACTCCCGTGAATCTGTCATAGGGTGCATGCAGCAAAACAACTCTTTGTAAGAGCTTGTTCCTGGACATCGTTGGCAGCGATGATTTTGCATATGTGAGGAGCCAGCGGACGAAATAGAAACCCAGAGATCGGTTCGGGGAGATGAATAGAATCTTCCCCTGACTGCTCGAACTCAGTTTGCTGATTGCATGCCGGATTGCCAAAAACGATTTCCCCGCTCCAGCCGGGGCTGACAAATGGACGTCTTCATCTAAATACCTGGAAAGTTCTTCGAGTTTCTCTGCCTGGTGATTTGTCAGCAGTGAGGAGGACAAAAGACTTGCTGCATACTGATTGAAAAACGATGTATTGTCCACAGCCAGCTCTTCTGTAATTCCACGCTTTTCTAAAGCATTGTTCAGTAGAAAGGCGATGTCATCACTTAGCACTGCATCTCTCAGCCGGTGTTTTTCTTGAATGTTTTGAATGTCAAAATCCACTGCCAAGCAAGGCATACCATTCTGAAGCCGCGACTCGTGTACAGACTTTACATGGAGTTTCGTTACATCCTGCACGATCTTCTTCAAAGAGTCCTTTCCAAATACATTCAGCTCCAAGAGTTTCTCAAAAAAGTCTGTGGCGTGCCGCAGACGCTTGGTCTCAAAACATTTCCCTGTTTTCTGGCACACCACCTGCCATTTCATATCATAGTGGTCATGGTGGTTCTTGGCGTCCTCAGGCATTGGCATTTGGAGAAGTTCGGCTGTGACAAAACTATTCTGATCCAGGTCAAATGCGTCGACAATGTCACCAGGTTTGAACTGTTCAGCCAAGAATTCCGTCACATCGACTTCGTCGTAGTCCCATCTGCGATCTGTGCGCCGCATCTCATCCAGCTTGGCAATTTCCCCCTTTTGGGAGCCACCACACCCAATTCCATCCCAAAGGTTCACTTTTGGCAGCATTCTCCAGGGGACTTTGCCACAGCCTACGTGACCCGGGAAAAAGACCACTTTAAGTTTCTGTCCCAGGTCTACTGCTCTCTTCACTCGGTCAAACCACTTCTGAAACCAAGCGCAGCCCCAACTCGCTCGCTTCCCGTTCTGCTCCCAGAATTGCTGAGCTTTTGCCCTATCTTTGTCAGTGGCTTTTCCGAAAACAATGTGACTTTTCATCGCTTCTGCTCTTTTTCTTCTTTCTGATTTCTCGTCATCGGTGCATATGTGTTTTACCTCTTGGAGGTATCCCAGATCTTTATAGTTGCGCTCACCGTAGATCTGTGCGCAGAGACATTGCTGCAGATTGTCATCTGGAAAGTAGTGCTGCCCAAGCCCATGCTCAGTGTCGCACAGGAATACGCATGCCACGGAGTCCTTGACGTGTCGACTTATCAGGGATTCCCACCCTGTTTCATACTTCCCTGGGAACGAGACCCAGCAAACTTTGGCATTGGGATCAATTTTTCCGAAGTAGCTATTGCCTCTGAAGGAAAGGACAGCAGGACTCTCCTTCAGAATGAAGTGAAGCGTGTTGAGCTCCTAGCAAAGCGTTCTTTCTTGCAAGAAGTCACGCTCATCAAAGCAACCACTTTTGACTAAAATAATGATATGGGGCCAAAAATCCACCGCAATGTGCAAAAATGTGCAAAACCTTTTCAAACATCTTCCACACTAAACAGAAATTGCCAGCGCGCGATATGACGCGGCCCTCTGTGCAAAACTAATTTGCGGGTCCGACCAAGCATGAGAACCTTTCCTGGAAGTTTCAAAGTTGAAGCTGCTCCAATCCGACGTGATTCGTTCACTTGCGCTACTGCTACGATATGGAACTATGAACAAGGCGCATACTGTTACCTGTTTTCCATCGCCCGCCTTTGGAGGTTCACGCTCTGCTCGTTGATCGACTTCAGCCTCAAATTTTAATCATTGAGTTTGCCAAAACTGCGCTACCGGGCGCTGCCCCCAGTCCAATCTATGGTTTCAAACCTCATGTTTCCAGTCAAAATGTCGAACAAATGTATTGTTGGTTATCCAATTGCACCTACTATTTATTATGTTTATCATTACTAATCACCCAGAATCTGTTGTGGGGGGTGGACATATAATTATTCCCATCATTACAATTCATGAAATTCACTATTCCCGACACCCACATATCATATTGTGAGGGTCATAGGTCTATCATTCTCCCAGCGAATCTGCTCAAAAATTGCTTGGCAGATTAGGATAAGCCCAATATCATCAAAAAATCATTGGATAACCCATTTTTTTCCAAAAACTTCATCTCCGTAAAAACTAATGATTCCCAATTTTTGATAATCAGTCTATTCCAAACATTGATGATATTCCAAAAAACTATCCATCAAAATTTCATCAATATACTAATCAGTCAGTATGAAAAACCATCAAAACCATTTTTTGGGAATCCAAAACATCATTGGATCGCCCAATTTTTCCCATCAAAACCATTGAATATCCATCATTTGGGATGGTCAGGATTCCCAAAAACTTCATCTCCAGGACCATCCCATCCGCCTGCGACAGTGGCAGCTCAGAACGCTCTGCCTGAAGGAGCTCCCAGAACTTGGGGTTTGGCCAAGGAGTGCCCCCCACAGAGTGATCAGAGTGTTTATTATTTTTGAATTCAATATATATATATATATTTATTTATTTATGTAATTATATATATATATTTATGTATGTATATATACATATATATATAATAATAATAATATATATATACAAAGGAAACTGTCTTTGAGAGAATCAGCCACAACAAACAAGTTTTGGACGGCCTGGGAGATGCTGCAGCCCATGCTTCGACAAATTGGATGACACTGTATTTTAGCCAAGATCTGCAGTCAGCGGATCAGTTTTCAGAGGCGAAGCAGACTCAACCAGTCCACCTCCAGCATCACCCAGCATGTCACTCCAGCATGTTATAGTACTCTTCGACACTCTATCACTTATCTCCATGCAATTCGCGGCTACCCTCTTTTTCATACTCAGAAGGAAATCGACGACGGTGCAATCCTCTTGAAGAAACTGTATGTTTCAAGATCTTCAAACATACAATGGTGACACGCCAAAGGGCAAGTGTACTTCTTCATTGCATGATATGGCAAAAATGGAGACGGTTTCCCAACCAACTTGCGCTTTAGAAACCCTTTTCAGATCTGTTCATTTCTTCTATTGCAACCAAGGCATATGATATATCTGAATGTGCATGCATTACGAACCCAAAACAACCCTGTCAGAAGATTGGTTGCTCGCTAGTTATTGTTCATTCGACACGTTGTGGAATGCATCTGCCAAAGCGCGTCCGCTACCCATGTCCCAGTCAATAAAGATGCCTTGTATGCGCCAAGCAAACATTTGAAAGCAAAAAAACTGCCTGCGCATGCACGATTCGACAGGCCCTCTTGCACTGCACTTACAATTCTGGTCCAATTGTTTGCTTCAGCTTGCTAGCAGTTTGCTGTATTAATGAATCCGAAGCTATGATTAAAATCAATTTCTATAATAGGTTCACAGGGTTGCAGAATTATGGTTCGCCTATGTGATCCTCACCTCACAAATTGGTAGCTCACCGCTCGTCTGGCCATTCTGGGGCATAATGTCACTTGCCACCACCATCCTAGCTGCGAACGAAGCGATCATGGTGGCTGCTCCTCCCACCATTGGAAGAGACTTGGCTGAGTGGCATTTGATGTCAATGTGGGTGAGGGATTCACTGAGTTTACAACAATAGGGCAAAACCGTGTACCCTCTGCAAGTCCACATACCCAAGTCAATGCCTCTATTCCTAAAACATAGCTTCATCAAGGGTGCTTCCCACAAAGCCCCCACAAATATCCGGTTTTGTTCCCACCAACAGAGGGCGGGAGGATTGTTGCGATGCCAGCTATGCGATACTGTGAGAGTCACAAACAGGGGACCAGAAGATGATGATGTTGAATTCATGGTTGTTAACTCAGAATTGCTGGAACAATTTACTTCCCAACTTCTTGGTTCCTTTGCACTCAAAATTTCCGTTCTCCTCGACTTTCTGCCTCAGACCGTGAGAAATGCGTTCAAGAAGGCCTTTCCAGGGAATGAAGCCAGCACCGATTCAACAAATGTAATTTGACAGCATCAAGTTTCCAGGAAATCGTCCGCACTGATTTTCCAAAAAGCAAGGACAAATCCAAGTTTGCCCTTGACTTGATCAAGATCAAAAACTAAACAAGAACAATCCAGAACACCGAGTTTTCGCGGCATCAAGCAAAGTTATGAGGAAATCAGCTCCCAGCCCAGCACAACTGAGACATCCCGCCATCATATCAAAGAACACCATTGCATCTGCGTTTTGTGCAATGGGAATTTGCCCAGAACGGGGAACCCGTAGTGAAATGTTCCATGAATGGTTCGTAGAGTGGATGCTGTGTATATTGCACCTCGACTTCCCTTCGGGCAACAAATAATAGCCCCAATATGCCCTACTAGCTAGTACTTGTACGAATGGCTGAAAGATAATGCATGTTTGACTCCCAAATGGAAACGATGTGACATTCGCATCCATGGCACTTTGCTCCCACATGAAACTTAAGCACGGCGCATACATCCAACGCAAAGAAATGAAATCAAGACCCTGAAGATCTCGCCGGTAATCATTGAGATAGCACCCAACAGTTGTACGAGATGTGATCCAACTCCAACTGAAGGACTTTCACCTACCCGGCATATTTCGGGAAGTTGTTGCTTCTTGCATTGGAAGAAAGTCCTGGCTGAGCTACCACTGGCATGATTCTAAAACTAAGCTGAATGTCTTGGATTGGCGGGTCATTTCGAGATCTTTTGCCCATGTCACTACTGTGAAGACTGACTATTTGGAAGTAAGCAAAACAAATCAACCACCAACAGGAATAAACAAGTTAAGGCAATGCCATTGATGGCTGCACTGCAGAGCTCGCAGAAGCCACTTGCTGAGCTCAATCCTTATCCCAAACAGAGACGCCATAGAGCCACGGATCTTGGGTCATTTTGGAAAGTATGGGATAATGTTTGGAACAAATTGAAACCATTTTATTTCGAAGGAACCCAATTCTGACCTATATACTTTTTTGTGTGATCCCAAAGGAGCTGGGCAGCGCATTTTTTATCACCAGAGGATGCACCTCAAAGGCAGCTTTGGCCCGGAATTCAACGGCTATGCCTCACCAAAGACGGAGCTGAGCGCAAATGGGGAAGCCGAATGGGCCACACATGTTCGTCGCTTTCTTGTGTTAACCATCCCATCGGAAAACCCAAGGAGTTGACCCAGACCTATGGAGTTTGGAATGTTGAAGCTGCTTGGATCAGAATCCGAAAAGACCTGGGCCTTGGGTTCTACCAGTGGTTGAGCAAAGAATAGAACAATCTCAGAATGAACGAAAAATGCCGTCTCGGTACCCACAAAGCAAAAGAAACAAAACAAGTGGCTGATCCTTATCTCTAGTGACTAGTGGTCACAGGCCACCACCGACTCGATTCCCATGTCTTCAAATTTAGGTGTCCCAAAAAATGGGGAAGCATGCCCTTTTTGCACAGAGGTCGGATGAGCTTCCCTACCACTTCGGATTTTTTGGACATCAACCCTCGGCACCCTGAGAAGCTTACGCAGAGACCACTTTGTCAGGCCGGGGAGAACTTTGCCTGATGGGAAGGCAAACAAACACGAGAATGATGCTGTTCGATGGGTTTCTAAGAGGAATACCAGGAGCTAACCCCTGCAAAATTCATGTTCCAACAATGTCAAAGGCTATACTGCAGATCTGACGTGATCTTGCTAAGAGCTCGGGTTGAAGGGTAGAACTGCAACTTGAATCAAATTTCACTATGGACTCTACGCCGCTACGCCTCTCAAAAACGAAGCATTGACATATCGATACACGTAATACTTTATTGTCATTTCTTACCGGGGCCCGGGCCGTCCAAATGCACATGGGCATGGGCAGGTGTCAAAATCCTTAGCATTTTACCATGATTTAGTGCTTAATACGGTACCTTCTATATAGAGATGTACTTATCATTCCTCCAAACTGATGGATCAGGCTCACCTTGTGCTGCTTGGTAAAAACATCAAGCGGATTCGCAAACATCGCTCAGCTACTCCATGTGCCAGGCCTTCCGGTTTGGGCGGCGAGAAGGTGCACAGAACATTTGAACTTCAAAATGGTTGGACCCTTTGAGGGTTAAACCTGTTCTTGATGTTGTCTCCGGAGACCATGGAACTGGAAAGGGTCACCGGGGTTAACGCAGAGAATCCCATGCATGGCCCCCAAATCAAGTCTGCAAACTCAATCGGATTCGTGGTTGATCTATGTTGATCTATACTCACTTATTGGCAGGACTTGCAAGGATGATTTGGCACCGTGTACAGACTTCAGATTTGTCCAACATTCGCAGCATAAACATCCCCTGGTCCGGACTTGCACTATGTTATATCCGTTGAAGTTGACATCCTTGGGCCACTGCAGTGCTTGAGGCCCACCCGTGCGGCCAAGAGGCTTTGTCCATCAGCAAGTTCACGAGTTCCGTCTGGCGCTCCTCTCTCACCATATCCACGGGCGCGTTGCCTGAGCACTGCTGACACCCGAACTGACACCCTTCAATACATAGAATTGATCAATATTCGCATTGCTGAATTTGACAAGTGATGATTCAATGCGTAGAAACATTTCTCTCATTCTTCACATTGGCTCATGGGTGTCCAAGAAGAGTCCCCTCTGCAGATGTCAAAGATATGGATGAACTCCAAAACAAGATGTTTCAATAAAACGTGCTGCGTTGATCATGACAAGGACGCACCTGAAATCACGACTCTTGAACTTCAAGGAAACTTTGAAGAGGGGAAGGCGACATATAACATCCATTGAAATCTGGAGCTCCGATCTGGAGCTCCCATATCCATTGAACCTGTTGAACTTGACAGAATAGAACATCTATAAAAATATCATAAGATGCCGGATTGAACTTCATGGAACTGCACCAACTTGCGACAGCTGTGGCCCCTTGCCATCGTCATTCTGTCCTCGCCAACGGAGAAAGCCGCGGATCGCCAGGCCGCCGAGGCCGTCTCGGGCGTCTCGGCGCACGGAGAGCACGGCCTCTCTCACCACTGAAATGACACCCTTCCAGTGGATACGCCTGAGTAAACCAGGGTAAACCTGATGATTTTTGGGGAAGCCGTGAATTGTGACTCCTAGATCCATCTAAATCCCCTGTAACTTCAAAGGGCTTTAACGTGTGGACCTTCCACACACAGTGCAAGTACACACTACGATGTCCTGCACTTTGTATGATTGTTGAGAAGAAACTTTGTCGTGCACCGGGTGAGAACAGCGAGATTAACATAATTTTAATGACAAACACTTTTGTATCGCCACTGTAAAGCCACTGTTTTTCTGGGCAGATCCGTTTTTGTGAAACGTCCATGGCCTGGGTGCAGCAGCCATCTGTGTCAACCCGGGTGTGTCTCTGAGAGGTGCCCCAATGTTTTGCGATTGTTTTGTGCTTAAAATGCCGGAGGTGCTCAACGTACGTACCATTACTGGCAGCATCTGTTTGACAATTGGGATTTTTCCTTTTTTGAAGGAATTTGCAGGATGTAGAATCAGCGACAAACCAAAAGGCATGTTGAAACTCTGTCACTTCGTTTGCAGTGCACTCTTGACAATTTTTCTGACACTCTCTACTGCACTGTTACTTGAATCAGGCGGTGTATCTGCACTTTGTCTATCACTTATACTGCACTTTTTCTGACACTCGCTGCTACATATTGGATCCCTGAACATGTTGGTCTCTTTGAGAGGTGCTGCTAGTCTGTGAATAAAGGATGTATCAACAAAAATAAAAACATATACGATAAATCATTGGTATGCATGATGTTGGTCTTGCGAGCGATGGGAATTAATGAAATTATCCTATAGCAGCTTCAAACACCATCGCCAGAACATAGTCCCACCTGTGTTGGCTGCAAGCCACCGCCAAACCTACGGTGACAACATGTCATCATCCGAGTCATCCGACGTTTCCCTCACCATTCATCGATCCAAACTACCTACAGGTGATCACCCAAGAATGGCAATGTGGGTGTGAAATTGCCGATTTTCCCACACAAAATAAACCATCAAATATATAATTGATAAAAACATGTTTTAAACTATTGGATTTTGGCAGTGCCCATCTTGATTCCTTACTACCCACTGAAATATATAAACAGAGCTTGGTATCTGATTTCTCGCAGTTGAGAGAAACCCCCAATCTACGCTTGCTGTGTCCATTCATTCCACTTTTGCTGCGGAGGATGGTTAACATGCATGGCGCAAAGGCTAGTTTGATAAATGTCTGAGCTTTTAGGCCAATCAGTTCTTAAAAAAATGTCTTGCGTTGCCTCGTATTTATTGTGAAACGAGGAAACAAAAGCACCAGTACAAGTACTGCACTATCAGCATCATCTTTGGATAATATGGTGATCGCAACCACTGGATTTCATTGCAGAACGCTCCAAAGGCTGGCGCCTCCAAATGTCAGCGGATCTGCCTGGAATGGATGCGCCTGGAAATCGGCTTCAACTGGCACAAGTCGTGTGTTGATGAAAATCAGCCTTCAACCATCTTCTGGCTTCAACCCATCTCGGGAACGTCACATGAAATCTTCATCCCAGGCAGGGATGAAAAGAACATGAAAAAACAGGAATCAGTCTCGAAACCTGCCACTGCAGTTTTCAATGGTGCACAGCTTTGGAAAAAAAAACAAAGTCGGGCCTCAGCCTTGAAATTCTACCAGCGGCGTCGGTATAAGTTTCTCGAAGATCCTGGGACGAAAAAAATCAGGGTATGGTATGGGGAACTATCACATCAAACTAGAACAATGTTTGATTCTTTACTGGGTGTGCAGCCCCACTTGATAAGTAGGCTGTGCATGCTATAAGTTGTATCATTAGATTCCATTTAAATCCATTTATATCCATATATTTTATATATCTAATATATATATATATATGAGCAGGGACCCCCACACCCCCCCCCACCCAGCCAGATGGTTCCCCCCGCTGTGGCAGGGGAGGGGGGGTTTTCTCAGCAGCCAAGCCATGGTGTATGTAGTCTTTATAGTGCATATAATGCATATGTATCGATAATTAGAATGGATATACTATATGAAATATAGAGTGTATGTGTAGTGTATATATATATATACATATACATATATATATATAATATGTAAGATATAAATAGAATATATGCAATCTATATATTATATATATAATATATATATATATATTTGACATATATATATATTGAACATATATATATATACATCGTATATGTGGTTTTTGATAAAATATAGATAGTATATGCCACATGTACTGTATCCACAGTAGATGTAATATATACAATATAGGTAAATATGTTCGTTGAATAAATTTTACATAGTATATGTGGTATATTGAATATCGACAGCAATACACACTGTATATCTAGAGTTTATGTATATATATATATATGTATATATATGTATATGCATATATATATATACATATATATATATATATACGTGTACAGTATGTATGTACAATGTAAACGAAATATGTGATAGATACAAGATCAAGATATCAATCTGTAGTATCTAGAATGTGCATATATATATATATATGTATTTATTGTTTTTCTACTGTACATATGTCTAGGTTTGCATAGGTAAGCTTTGCGTAATCCATAGGTAGCAAATATGTTGTAAACCATGTGCGAGGCACGCTATAGGCGGTTCGAAAAAAAGGTTATGATAGAAATATACAGGTAGAGAAGGTCCGTTGACAAGGTCGTGGCTCTCAAGTGCTGCAAATAACGTAGAGATGCGAGGTTGGAGGGGTGGAAAGGGGAGTATATATGTGTATATGTGTATGTATATGTGCAAATAACATGCAAATACATGCAAATACTAGGTTTTGGAGGGGTGGGGGGGGTTAGGAGTGGGGGGGGATACCATTGGGGGGGTGAGGTAGCTATCCCTCTATTAGGGGAGCCCTGGATTATGTACAAACACCTGAGTCAAGCGTGAGCGACGGCACTTCTTTTTCTACGCAAGATTCTGCTAGTCTTGAGCCATGCGGAGTGCGCATGAAAGATATGAATTATGTATACATGTCAACATGCATGACAGCATTGTGTAGACACGTAAACAAAAATAAATCACAAACAGACACAAATTTTCTTCGTGTCGGAACATGCAACTCTGTTTCACAGGTAGCGCTCAGCCTGTGATCTGCTGTGAGACGGTCCGAAGACAAAAACAAAACTGTACAAAAAGCTACTCTCCGCTGTTGGCAAGCGGTTGTTCTCGGCTGTTGGCAAGCGACCGCAAATGCGGAACATTGCAATTTTTGGGGCTACAAGCCCATAGTGAAATAGTAACCGTAGAAACTCAATTCGTTCCTCCTTCTGAGCTCACCGGTCTGATGAAAGAAAATGGACTGATCCGGTGTTTGCGGAATCATGTCAAGCCACGATCCGTCGTATTTCTGAACCCAACGCTGTCTGGGTACTTGGTACCCTGGGACGTATTCTACATTAGAGGTATTAGGATTCACTCTATAGTATGACGGCTGATCATAGTTGTAACCGTAATTACGGTACCCGGAAGAGCTGGAAGCTGTTCCTTGGTCAAGCCATTGCGAACCCGTCATGCGGGATGGAGGCGCAGGAGGCTCAGGTACGTTGATTGGCCTTTTTCTGGTTGTTTGCCTCTGGTCGGCCTGCTGCGATCTCTCTCTCCACGGCGGTGGAGTCTTCGGTGGACCTGGTGGATCGGGTGGCGATCTTGGCTGTTGTGAACCTAATGTTCGTCCGGTCGCCGGAACTGGAGGTGCCTTGACAGGCGGCCGAGCACTTGAGGAAGATCCCGACGACTTCGGTTCTGATGATTGTTTGAGAGACATCGGTGCTGCTTTATATTGCACTGGTTTAGGATTCACTGCTGGACCTCGAGCAGGTGCCGGAGGCGGTGCTGGTGTTTCAGTCTTGGGTCGATAGCTTCTGGTCCTGCTGACCGATCGACTTCGAGTCCGTCCAACATTCCGGTGTGAATAAGTCCGCAAAGGCGGAACACTGTCTCTCCTTTCTTCTCGTTTGTCGAGATATCCTTGAGTTTTCTGCATCCATTTTTCACGTCTTTTATCTTCAGATTCCTTGGATCGGATGCGCATATTTTTCAATGATTTTAATTGGGCATATGTAAGGAGAGGTGAGTGCCATGCACAGTCCTTTTCTGCCAAACCAAGGTCATAAGGTAACAAATGTTTTAACTGTTCAACATCGTTCAACATAACTTCGTCTGAAAAAGCTGATCCGGCAAATGTATCAGCAGAAGCGTATTCTTCCTTGGCACGTGCTTCAGTGACAGCTATCTGCTTACCGTAACAAAGAGAAATTAAAAGCATTGAATCACAATCAGCATCATCTCCACGCATGCTTCGGATGTAATCAGCGGCAGTGGTCGATGAAACTACGTTATACGTAATACGGTTGATCGGACTGCGATGAAGGTTGATCTGCTGGAGAAAACGCTCAAGGATGTCGATCATGATGCATGTCCGGAAATCGGAATGGTCATCAGACTTAAAACTTCGCTGTGCGAAAAGGTTGCCGTCGCCGGACAAAAAGTCACACTGGTGCTCGACACAGCTCGCGGCAAATTGAAGCCATTTCTGGCACGTCTCTTGATAGGCACCACTCCATGCATATGACGAAATATGAAAAACCGCTACACGGCATTCAGCTAACATGAGACGTCGTACGTCATGGGTGTCAGCACCAAGATTCACTTCGCAGACTTCCACGCCGGAAACGGCAAGATCATCGTCTCCGTCGATCTCACAGATCGAGTGATCAAGAAAATCAAGCGTCGTTGCAAGTGGGCGATCATGCTGATAAACCGTAGATTCGGCATTTTTCTCGATGTCCGGTTTCGGAACACGAGCGCCAGAAGAAGGGTCAACAAATTCTCCTGACGTATTCATGCCATGGCAAAGGCGAAAAATGGCGCCATGCACAATCCAAAAAGGGCTGCTTTTATTACTTGTCTCAATCTGATGATGACATAAAAGTTCAATAAATGAGCCTGCATCATGTGAGCCACGGAGAAAAATTGCAACGGACTGCGATTGGATTGCCGGGTGGACTACCATGCCGAGCATCCCATACTCTTCGGCAAGTTCTCGATGGACGGCAATTCCTCCGTATTCGTCGGAAGCCTCGCACAAGCACACAATATGGGCCGCATTACGGAACACTAAATGTGGCAAGGCACGATGGTTAATATCAGTTCTGACCCATTTTGGAAATTTTGAACAACCTCCGATATACGGAATACGGTTGATGTGACCAAGGTTCAGCGTCAAAATGCCAAGCTGATACGTGTCCTTCTGAAATTCATGGATGTTCTCCTTAGTGCGCTTGGCAACACCGAGGACTGCTCTTTTTCCAAGAAGGCACGATCTGAAGAGCTCCAATAAACGGAGAATCTCTCCTTCCTTAAGGTCACCGCCATCAGGGTACTTGAAGAAAGCCTCAGGTCGCCAGATTGGAAGTGGCGTCTGGTCCTGGGCGTCAACAAAGTGCTCCTGGAGAGAGGGGATTCGACATCCAAATGGCATTTTCATAAATATATTCTGTATAGTCGAAATCCTCAATACCATGCCGTGCAAAAGACTGCAGGTAGGTATTCCCCATGGATCGGCCTTCACGCAGATGCGTGATAAGTTCCGAGAATTTTTCCTGACGGTTTTGAGCATGCTCGCTTCGTGTGGCTCCGAAATACGAAGATTCAGCAAGAACAGCATCAACCAATTCTTCGATATCGAAAGGCGACTTGGATGATCCGATGCTGTCTGGCATAAAATCGGCGGACAACTCAGAGGAATAATTAACAATGCTATGATTGCAAGCTAAGCCGCAGGTGCGGCATTCCAAGCAATAGGCAAAGCCACAAGGGTGGCACCAGAACATTGCCTCTGCATTTCCGCATTCGGAAAAATTCTTACAGCATTGAGGACCCGCAGGGCGAGGAAACCATTGAATTTCATCCGTATCCTTTTTAAACTTTGTGAAAAACTTCTGGGCTGCGTCCGCATCACGGAACAAGTCTTTTGCCTGGGCGTTCATCTCACGGCGTGCCATTGTCTTAACAACCTGCCTGCGGCCGCCCCAAGGAGATGCGGCCTGCAGATCAATTCCAGTGTCGGTGTCATTGGTGCCGGATGCTTGATCGGAGCTAGCCGCAGTGGCGGCATCCTTCTGTTTCTTTGGCATAGGCTTGGCCTTCATGGGCCTCTTGGGAGCTTCGCTCTCCGAGGCGGAAGACTGCTCCTTGTTCCTCGCTTTGGCGAGATGTTTCTGAAATCGTTGGGAAATTTCTGCCTTGAGTGTTTTTACTCTTTTGTCTGCCTCTGTCTCAGGCGGGCCAAGCTCTTGGTCGTTCGGAGTGACGTTGGTGCGCAGAGGCCTGGCCGGACCGGAATCGGTACTACGGAAACTTTCCAAAAACTTAGATACAACTGGAACCTTTTCAATTTCTTCTGCCACATACTCCACATATTCGGAACGTGTCCAGGTGAAACCGTCTTGTTCATTTTCATTCTTTTTCTCCCAGTAAAGTTGGTGGTGGCAGACATGCATTGCAAGGTCAATATCTGATGTGTAATCATTCATTCGCTTTAACTCAGCCGGTTCCGGTGTAACAAGCCAGGAGCGATCAACGAAGGACCAAACACCGCAAAAGCGGGAAAACGGCACGGTCTGATCGGTAAGGACATATCGGTTGTGTGTGATCACTGGACCAAGGCCGGCCACGGCACCAGGTCTTGCAATTAAAATGCAGTCTGATTCGGGACGTAATACGTCTCTGATCGTACTGAGTGATGAATCAAGAGTGAAATGCACGTGGTTTCTTCCACCACGGGTGCCGCCTGGGAGCAAACCAAGTCTTCGGATAGAGTCAAGATTTTTCTCGTTCGCTCCATGGATAAGATACCTCAAGGAAAACATGTCAGGCTTAAATGGGCAGTGCTGAATTTCGACATTAGTGGAATGGCCACTCTCAAAACGGATAAAAATGCTCGCAATGTCGAGACCATCAAGCATGTTGGCTTGGCCTTCTCTTGAGGCTTCATCGTCGAAGTCAGCCGGCTTAAACCAGGTGTCCGGTATCGGAACAATGCCTGGTTGGAAATCTTCGGCGGTAACATAGCCGATCATGGCCCTGGCTTTATTTGAGTCGCAGATTACATGGGCCAAAGGCATCAGGAAACGGACGGTATTTTCTCTGTTTCTGACCTGCATTGAAAGTTCATTAGGGTCAAAATCTTGCAAAAATTGCTTTCCTTCACGGAACAAGGTACGAATTTTTCTGGCTGTGCCAGGATGGCTAATAAGCTCATGCAAGGACAAAGATCCGTCACGATGCATTAAATTCGTATGCCGAAATAAGTAAGACAGGTGACGAGACATTGTCTCAAAATGGCTGTCCGTTAATGCGGAATCATGGTCCTCTTTGTTCTTGATACCGGATTGCTTTCGAAGGACCTGTGAAATGCACTGAGCAAAAACTCTGCTATTGGGCTGTACAGAATCAAGAGGCGCGCCGAATGCATCATCGATGACCCTGCTACGAGATTCGTAAGTTCGGGTATCACGCGTCTGTCTTCTGTCAGGACGATCTTGGCGACCGCCACGCGGTGTATGCTGAGGTCTTTGACCACGAGGACTGCGAAAGCCACGCGGTGTGATGTCCGCAGAAGCGGAATGATCAGTTCGGCCAGGCTTCGAAAATTTCGGAGGCATAAAAGAAAAATGAGCTTAGTCACGTCTTTTTGGATGTGACCTTTGAGAAATTGATCTTCGAACAAGATCTTCGAGGTGTCTCCAAAGATTGGCTTAAGGGTTTAAGAACAGTGCCAAGGGACGTGAGTCCGGGCGTCGCGAAAGAAAAAGCAATATGAACCCTGTGAGCCGAGAGATTGCAGACACAAATTTTCTTGAGACGAAAATTTACTCCTCGAAGTACAACATCGCAAAAACATAATCTGAAATGTCTTCACAGAAAAATGTCAACACATTGTGTGGCTCTGACAACGTTTCGATGACCCATGTAGTTAAGAATGCCATATGTTTGAGTAACGAACGGAACGGCGGGTGCGTATCAACATTCTCAGTTTGCCAGTGGTTATGGACGACACCAATTGGTCTGGTTTCGCAGTTGACTTAGTAAGTGGATCAGCCAGACAATATTCACTTGCAATGTGACTCAGGTCGTCCAAGTGTCCGGAGTTACTCTCATGTCTCAACATCTGTATTAGGTGATGGGTCTCCTTCTGTTCAGGTAGGTGTGTTGTCTGAGCGGTGGTGACTAAATTGTTTGCGTCAGTTCGGATGTGAATGGGGACGATCTCACCACTGATGTCGGCCCAAAGTGCACGCAAAAACAAACAGGTTCCAAAACATTTCATTAAAGCATTCAATTCGGCAACAGTAGTGGATTGTGTTGTAGTGGTTATCTTATGACTCTCATAGTCAATAATCGATCCACGAGTTGCTGAGTTGGAACCGTCTATACGGTGTGTTTGCGTGTCGTAACCGGAATTGCGGTATGTTCCCTTGGAAGGCAATTTGCGGTCTTCGGCTAAGAAAATGACATGAGCACGCTGACTAGACTTATCACTGTTGTTACGGTAGGATGCATCAGGCATGCCAAGGATACGCTGAGAACCCTTCAGAGGCCAGAATCTACCATCAACATATTGACTCTTGAGGGTTCGGACAACCTTGTTGATTTCCCTGACATCACCTATGGTCGGACTAGCAGCGGCTGAGGCACAACGCGAAAACTTGTAACAAATGTGAACCTGAGTTCTACTCTGCAACCAATTGAGCTGTCCAAGAACTGATCGATAAGCGGTATGAAGTTGTGGATTGCATTGGATGTTATCCTTCAGAGACTTATCAATCTTTACTTCTTCAACTGCATCGACAGCAAGTTTCTGGTCAACGGAAATATATGGTCCATACTTGTCATGAGTCTTCCATTTGATGCGTTGTCCTACAAACATAATGTCATTTTTGTCTTCTGAACCGACAGCAAAGTTCTTACGCAGACTGGACAAGACCTTGGACTCAAACACCTTGTCGCCTGCCATGAACAGGTCATCAACATGAAGGCAAATAAAACCATGTGGTCGGCGTCCTTGGGCATTGTTTCGGGCTACCGGATCCATAAGATGGTCGATTGCTTCAGAGATGGTTACCTGTTCAGTATTGACACTGCGAGGTGGTTGGTAGGTCCTTGTCTTAGAAGTACTGTCATACAGAACATATGTACATCTGTCTGCGCGTGTGGGAACAAGTCCACAGTCAAGTAAGGCTTTATCAATGATTTGCCACCAGCGGCGTGGCGCATCATTAAGACCGTAACCAGGTTTCTTCAGCCTAGCACCAATGTAAGGTGGATAACCATACTCAGGTGGAATCTGACAAATGATGTCTCTGGTTTCATCATAGGCTTCACCTTGAAGGAAAGCGGTCTTTAGGTCCATATGGTACAAGTCCCAGTGATAGTTTGCAGCCAGCTGTGTTGCACATCGGAAACCTGCTCGTGAAGCTGCTGGACTATCTGTTTGCTGGGTGTTCTTCTGTTTGTCTTGAAAACCCTTAAGGACCCATCTTGCCTTACATTTCTGGAAGTTACCGTCTTTGTCTTTCTTTACGGTAAGAACCCATCTTCCGGCTACGAAATTCCGAACTCTGGTCTTTCTCATATCAACAAGATCAAAAACTTCATTGTCAATCCATGATTGGCATTCAGCCTTTTTGGCATCTAAAAACTGTTTGGCAAGTTGTTTCTTCTCTTGCTGAGTGGCTTCTTTTCTCTTCTTGCCAACAAGATAAGAAAATTTGTCTGTCATGGAATACAATGTCATAAAAGCCTTGTCTTCTTCATTAATGCCGTGATATTCTTCAATGATATCAGATCTAGTCTTACGGCATCGAGTGCGTTGTCTCTCTGAAACAACGGAATAAGACATACCAATAGAATTGGAAGATTCGACACTACTCAGAGCTACTGGTGAACCGTCAATCAATCTAGGCACAGAGAATGAAGCAGTATTACTGCACAACTTTTGTTCCTGTGACAGGAAGCACCATTTTGAGTCATCAATAACAAGATCATTATAGTCAAGAGTCTCATCGGCATCAGTAGAACCATAAGGAATTGTTTCATCTGTGTCCTCTTCTGGTTCCTCTTCTTCTTCTTCTTGTGGCTCTTGTTGATCTTGAGTATCAGGTTGTGGATCATTCTCTGGCATTGGCGATGGATTAAAAGGTTCATCTCTGTCTAGCGGAAGTATTGGCGGTCCATTGTGTCCGGATGGTGCGGCATCTGGATCAGGCTCTTCATCATCAAAGTCATCAGGCACAAGATCATGCTTGGGTTTCTTCGGTTTCGAAGTGCTTGGAGCGACTACGGCGGGTTGTGTGGTCGCGTTTGGTGTGACTGATGGCTGTGTATCACCCCCCAAATGGTTACTAGGCTGAAATTCGGTTGAAGACGCAGGAGGCATTTGTCTAGATGGTCGAGCCTTAGTTGCAGGTGGTATCGGTGGATCACCTGGTGGACGCTTGGTGCTCTGTGTCATTGGTGTGTCGTCAATGTTTGGTGGTATGATGGTATTGGGCACAATAATTGTATCTGGAGCAACAGGGATGCCAGTGGCTCCAGGAAATGGTGGTTGAGGATGATCAGGTGGTGATGATGGATGAGGTGGTGGATCTGGTGAATCATCTTGTGGCGAATGCATCTCATCGTCCGGTACATCATCACTTGGTCTTGGTGGTGAATGAAATGGTGTGTGAAACTGATCATCATCAGGAGGAAAGCCGGGATGCGGCGTGTGCGGTTCGTCAGGCATGGGAACATCTGGAAGGTGTGGTGATGAAGGTGGTGTGTTAGGATGTTCAGGCGGATGATCATCATCTTGGTTGTTGTTCTGCTGAGGTGGAAGACCCGGTGGAGGGTCGATGTTGGTGTTCTGTTCAGGAATGTCATCAGTATTATCTGTAGGGATACTTCCATCATTGTTCCAAAACAATATTGCTGACCAATGGCTAGCAATCAACTGCGACATATCTCTAGGATGTACGCGCAGAAAAACGTGAGACGCATCTTTCTTCTTCCAAAGTAAGAGTACGCCGTGTGTGTGGCGGTATTCAACTCGCAATGACTGAAAACTACCACGAAAAATGATTGCATTGTCAAACATGGATGTACTTAAATACATCTGTCTGACATGTGAGACATCTTGTTGTGCTTCGATCTGAACAGGATGATAAACATTACCAGCGGGTAGAGCATTTATGCGGTTGAGCAGGCGTTTCGCGTAATAGTCACGTACTGGAAGACCCTGTTCGTACAAGTCAGTTGCCAACACCGGATGCTCGGATGCCGTAAGAGCGGCAAGCTGATTTTGCACTCCTCGCAATTCATCGAGATTCAAGTCTTCCAGCAGGTCTACTGCGAGTGACAGCTGCGATGGATAGAGAGCCCGTGAATTTCCTAATGGAAGGATGCATCTGATCAAAGTGCTACAGAATCGGTATGGATAAACTTGTGCCAACTTTGTTCTTGATCCATATCCTGGAGCACTACCTTCCAATGGTTGATGATAATGTTTTGGATCATTTTTGGATTTACTATTACATCTCTTGAAAACTGGATTCAAGACTCCCTCAGGAAAATTGTGAAGTAAGGATGTTGGTTTGTAGTAATAGTATCCATTTGGGTCTCTCATACCAAAGGCGCACATATCTAATGTTCCATAGGTTACGGTATGCTTCATGAGAAGGCGTTGAAAGCGTTTGGTAAACCAAATCTTGGAAGTCGCAGGATTTTCAATGATGAAAAATCTACCATGTTCAATCTGATAAAGAGCGACTCTAGCACAAAACTCTACCATGGGAAGATACTTTTTCCTTTTTTGATAAGTATCAGCGGGATCATTAATATTCTGCATTTGACTCCATGGTCCACAAACAGGTGCCACGTGGATGATTTTTGGCTGTTGTCGCTCAATGACTTCCATTGCCTTTCGCCGGCCTTCGGCAGTGAGCAAGTCGTAACCTGTGCGCAGGTCAATTGGAGCGCCAACTCGAAGCCCTTGCATTGCTGCCGCTTGACTAAGCTTGGCAGAGCCGCTAAACAGCTCAAGGAAATCTAATTTTCCGGTCATAGCTGGCTCCCATGTATAACAACCATATGTAATACCTTCAGGACCTGACTGAATGGCATCGTGTTCTATGATGTTATTTGCATGGTCATCTGAGCGGCATGTGGACTTCACTGCTGTACAGGCGCCCTTGGCCGAAGATTCGGCACCGGCGGCAGCTTTGGCCGAAAAGTCGGCACTGGCAAGTGCAATTGGTTCTAAAGGAATGTCAATATCCTCAATAGGATTATGGTCTTTTCTTATTTTACTGATGTTGACCTTCACGATTCTGGTTCCTAAGTCAACTCCAACCATGCTGCCATCTACGGAAACCAACTTTCCTTTTATCCATTTTCCTCCATGTGAACCGTCTGATTTGATTTTTGATTTGTCTTCGGTCCAATAGTAAACTTTATCTCCAGGAAAGAATGGTCCATCACTAAGTTGAAGTTTACTTGCTATGTCTCTTCGAAGGTCATCAGACTGTTTTGCCTCTAGAAACTTTCGCATCGCCAGTGACCTTAGTGCTTCAATCTGTCTCTCAGGAGCAGGGGCCTCAGTCGTGAGCTGTGCTGGATTCATGAACTCAATCGCCGTAAGATCGGCAGGTCTTCTTCCAAATGCTAATTCAATAGGAGTGACACCACCGAGTGTTACCATGGTGTTCCTTGAAATGCAGGCTTGTCTCAACAACTGTTTATAAGTAATGTTGGCAAGCAATGGATCATCTTTCAAGGAAATTAGCATTAATGAGACCTGTTTCTTAAACATGCGAATGGCTGCTTCAGCTCGATTTGGCCATGGTGTTCCTGGTCCTAGAGAGATTGGCCTGATGCTGTGCCGGTTGTAATAACTCTCCATCTCAGTGCCCATGAAAGCTTGATCGGCAACAATGTATTTTGGATTCAGCTGATAAGTTTCAAAGTATTCTTGAAGATGAGATATCGTCACCGTATCAGATCTGTTTTGAACGACAAAGGCAGTAGTCAATGAAGTTGCACCGTCATACATAAGTAGGAATTGAAGTTTTGACTGAGGATTGATAGGAACTTCTCCATGATCAATGAAAGTAAGTTCACCAAAGACTTCACTTCGGATTCCTGAAACCTTAGCTCTCGATGGTGCAATCCTGGCAGTGGAACATGTGTCACATGATTTGGTAATCTGATCAAACTTGTCATAAATTTCTTTTGGTAGCTTCAGAGCCGATGTTCTTCTCTTGAATTGTTCAGTGGTCATGTGATAATGCTGCAAGTGCAACTTGAGAAGTTCAGTGGGTGATTGAAGCTTATCATGAATTCTCTGAAGTGCTAGTGACAAAGTTCCCTTAGGTGACGGTTCTTTCTTCTCTTCAAGTTTTACTTCAACCTTTGGTTCCGGTTTGACTTCAGGTTCTTCTTCAATCTGAGGTTCCGGACGTCTTGGGATACCGTCCTTTGAACCGGAACTTGGTCCAGAGGCCACCATTGGCTCTTCATCAGGATCAAAAGGTTGAGCTGGTACTTCTAACTTGCTATCAGGCTGAATTATCTTCTTGACAATCTTCTTAGAATCAGGCTTGGCCGGTTTCGGCACCTCTGCAGGCTTAGGCTCTGATCCTTTGAATCTCTTGCAACCTTCCTTGTTTGTGTGAGGTCGATGTTTACCATTGCATGCTGGGCATGTGATGTCTTCGGACTGAAAGCTGTACATCGGTTTCCAACTGGAAGTAGCAAGAGCCATAATGTCAAGGACTGGATGGTTGGATGTACTGACCGCCAATGCGGTGCGCTGCATTCCAAACAGTGGACAAGTCATGAACTCACCTACAGGAGTATGTTCAATGTTCATGCGAAGATTCCTCATTTGTTCAACTGAAAAGAGGATAGGAACCTTACCTTTGTCCAGGATGTCAACGCATGTTGTGATCCAACCAGTTTGTGCACGATCATTGCGAAAATGAATCACTAATCTTTCCTTGACAGTAGATTGTTCTCCATTGGCAAATGAAAACTTACTTGAACACGGTTGCTTAGAAAACCAAATGTGATCACGCTTAGGATGTTGTTGGCAGGCCTGTACAAGGCGATCAATGGCAAAGCGGGATCCCATGGCTCGAGTGCAACCTGAGTCAAGGATGACATATGTCGGATGAGAACCTAGATCTATGTACTCACAAAGCAATGCTTGTTGGGCACCATGATCATAATTGAGAAATACACACTCTTCCGTTGAGACGGAATTGAGCGGGCTTGTGCGCGGCTGAAACGAATGCAGATCACCGTTTTCGGTAGAAACACTCTTCTCAACTTGGCGGATGCTCTTGAATAGCGACCTGTTCAAATCAGAAAAGCACTGGTACATCACAGACACGAACAGAAGCACGAATGTGAGGGCCTCTACAAGTTCGTGTCCGAACAATCGGAACAAGCGGATGCCTGAAAAACAGCACCGGTTGATCTTGTCGGTCTGTCCGTCCTCAAAAATGACGTCTGAATGCTTGTCCTCAGATTCGGTCAGTTCCTCAGTGGAAGCAAAATATGACCAATTGTACCAATCACCTTGGGAGTAATCTCCATCATATCCATAGTAGGATTCATAACCTGACCAGTCATCTGTCCAGTAGGTGTCATAGTCATAACTCCAGCTTTCTTCGGCATGGGCTGCTTCTTGTTTTTCAGGGGCTTGTGATGCACTGGATGTTGCAGCCTGTGCGACATTAGCTTGTGGAGGTTGTGACAAAAATGGATTGTTTCCTCCTTTGTTCTTCGCATCACCTTTTCCTTTTCCTTTCCATGAAGGCATTCCTTTGAAAGAATCCTTTCCTTTCATCATTCCTTTCTTGCCCTTTTTACCTTTTCCTTTGCCCTTGCCTTTTCCCCAGAAAGCTGTGTCTTGCTGGTCATCTTCCCATGCTGCAAAACCTTTGCCTTTTGACCTCGAGCGGAAGCCGGGTCTTGATCTTTTTCCTCCTTTCTTGCCATAACCTTTTGGTCTACCTTTCTTGAAGGACCTGCCGTAGATACGGCGCTTAGAGTATGAACCCTTGGCGCTGAGAACCCAGAACTCGTTCTCCGTGTACAGACCTGTGAAACCTTCTTCACCCGTCTCTTCATCAAAGACCCAAAATCCGTACTCACCTTCCTCGGTCTCGCCCTCGTCGATGACGTCGTTGATCTGGATAACGTGGTCGTAGCTTAGAACATAGCATACGAGCACCATTTGGCGGAGCCTTACTCAGGCTCCATGTTGACTTTGGACTTTCGCAAAGCCTGCAATCGCGGTGCAACATGGTCAGGTAGTCCTTTGGAGGACAAACCAGCAGCACAGCGACTGGCACGAATCGCATCACTTCGATTGGTAGCATGTGAGCCATAGCAAAGAGTCTTGGCAAACCGAGCAACGCTACTTTTCACTGAACTTCGTTTGCACCGCTTACACACATAGTTTCCCTTGGAATCGGGCTTGGCAGGAATGTCATGCACAAAACTTGCCTCACACTTCGATGGTCCAGGACACGCAAAAGAAAGTTTGCCATTCATTTGCTTCACATTGGCTGCAGTCTCACCACACTTGCTACATTTGAAAAGGCCTTTGCGTTGGGAACCGAAATCATGAGCTCGGTCACCGAAACACTCCACACGCCGAAAACGACCACTATTGGAAATGCTGCAGCTAGCCGGACATTTCTTGCAGAGAAAACAATTATCACCTTTATAAACATCATGAACATCATGTGAAATGTTATCAAGTGATTTTGGCTTTTTGGCTGTCTTTTTGCTCACCTCTGAAGAAGGATTTGATTTGCCCGGACAAGCGTGACTGAGCTTCCCATTCACCTGTTTTTGGTTGTTTGCCACTTCTCCACACTTGCTGCACGTGAAAGATCCCGCCTTGAACTCAAAGTTATGACAAAGGTCACCTAGGCACCGTGCCTGTTTGAAGCGCGTACTGTTAGATGCAGTAGAAGTGCAAGGGCACTTTCGACATGTCCAGCGGTTTCCAACCTTAGTAGCATCATGGGTGTCATTGTCTGAAGTCTTTGTGTCTTTTACAGGTTTCGGATCCTCACACTTGTTCTTAGGTGGAACAGGTTCCCCAGCAGCCTCGGATGTGGCTACATCAGAAGCAACAGGTGTGTTCCACTTGAGCGGATGCACTTTTTTGTATGCCAACTCAACCGGATTTGCAGCACCAGTCTGACCAGCAGTGATATCTGCCGAGGAAACATTGATCTCAACCGCGATCCTGTCATGCAAACACGCACGAATGGCTTCAGAAGTCTCTGCATCCATGGTCATCACTGGGCGACGATCCAAGCCACGGTATCTGTGCTTTCCCGGCAAACCAGGAATACAAACATTTCGAGTCTCTCGGCCCACAACCACAGGTGCACCGATCAGGCGCGCAAAGGAACGACAAGCACTGGACAGGGTCAAAACTTTCTTGTAAAGATTGTCAGGAGCCTCAAGCAGGGGCACAGCTGCCTCACCATATGTACGCAAGTGTCTAGCACGACTTCGACCAGGGTTGCGAGGAAGTGCCTTGCCAGTAACAATCTCAAAATTCACCACCAACTCTGCCCACGAAATGCCGTTAGGGGTCGGCTGCTTGGGCCATGTCAAGGTCTTCAGGAAGCTAAGCAAATCCACACAGAACTGTTCAGGCCAAGGAAAAGTGGTAGATGACAGTTTGGGTGGTTCCAACGGAAGCTTCAAAAGCAAGGGTTCCACAGGCAAAGCAGAGGATTGACTCTCCTCTTGCGGTTTGTCATCTGAATTCGGCCAACCCAAATCCCATGAGCGACGCACCACATCAAGCAGGTAAGCTTGCACTAAATGAGCCAGTTGAATGTGATTGTAACCTGGGATCTCGAAATTCAAGGGCACAAGACCACACAGCTCCAAACAAGACGGCCAGGGGCCAGTGTCGGCACGCAAAGAAACAAGGCGACCATGCCTGCTTTGTATGTCCTGTAAGTGAGGGCACAACCAAAAGAAATGCTCCGTGTCTTGGTGGTCATGACCACAAGGACACGCCGAGGTCTGGAGTCGACCAGCATGATACAAGCGCGAAGCAGTCCACACAGCGTCCGTCAAGATTGAGCGAAGGAGACGACAATCATGAGTCGACAGAAAGCTCTGCTCAGACAAGTGAACAGAGGCCGAGCGATCAACACCACATTGGGCTCCTTCAAAGTGCTTGTGAAGACCAAGTGCCTGCTGCCAACCATGCACACGACAAGCTTCACGAACATGATGCGCAAACAAGTCAGAGTCTGTATTTAGAAGGTCAAGGTCAATGTACTGATGAGTTCGAAGAGTCCAAGCAGATACCCAGGACCACTTGATACGACGAACCACATTGCACAACAAGGTGACGGGGCCACGAGGACGACGAGGGTCACGACCAGAAGCTTTCAACCACCAAGGTTCCCAAATAGCACGCGCTGCTGGATTTTGAGACAGGCAGCGTTTCAAGGTTGTAAGACATTGATACACCTGGGCATGGAAAGGGTCGGTCAAGTGCGACTGAGTGAAGAGCAACAGCACTGCATGCGACGAACGAAACCGTCTGCGATGATTCCAGATGGCCATGACTACAGCACTGCGGACACGAGCAAGTGCACTTTCACCAATGAAACAAGTTTCAAGACCATAGTTGGCCAGACTGGACGCAGCTCCAGTAACCAACTGCACTTTATCTTCAAGCCTCAACGGAGCACACTGCACACGCTTGGCCGTCTTGCGGGCTTTTGCAAAACGGGCTTGCAAGAAAGTTGAACGAGCAGGACCACAGAACAGGGTTTGGCAGCCAAGGTCTTTTGCATGCCACTTTTGCACTAAAGGTTTACCAAGCATCTTCAAACCACGAAGCGCTTTGCGACCCTTGCGAGAGGTGGACCACACATGACATTTGCCAACATTTGGTTTTTGGCCACTCAGGGTTGTGAACTCTTCAGTAACCGAGATAGCCTTCTGCAGCTGGGCGACTGCAATGGACGGGTCAGGTCGCTCAACTTCGACTGTTGCATCATCAGCAAAGCTACGGACAAAGACATCAGATTCAGATTCCACAGCACGGGACCAGATGGACATGATGAGGTTCATGCCAAAACACGCTAACGCATCACCTTGGGGAAGACCACGGGTGACATGGAAAGACCGACCCAAGCCGTAAGCCGACTTCAAGTATTTGCGAGCACCACGAATTGCCGAAAGCCAAGTATTGCAAAAGTTGACCGGAAGACCAGAAGCAATCAAACACTTGTAGAGGATCTCATGCGGAATGCGATCATATGCTTTTGCCAGGTCCAAGGAAAACCCAACGCGATGGGCCTGTGATAGCCAGGCATGCTCAGCAGCAGCAGCAGAACACCAAGCAGGGTCAACACTACGCTTGCCACGACGATAGCCAAACTGTGTCGGATGCGCCCAAGACTCCTGCCAAGAGCAAAGTTGGGTTGCCCTGACAGAAGCCCACATGCGATAGACGACCGAATCGCCCTCGTCGATGACGTAGAAGTTGGACCGCTTGCGGTGCGTGATGTTTGGGTCTGCAACACCTGTGCGAGAAACGGCAAAAAGTTCTAAGAACAGCTGTTTCACTTGGAGATAGGTATATTGAGGCATTGCGATCTGACGGATGTTCATAGACGAGACAAAACGCTCTCGTTGTTGCTCGTTGAGGTCTGCTTGCACTAGAAAAATCAGTGACATCAAATTGTCTGACAATGGAAACTGCTGTGCATGTCTGGTCCTTCTATTGGTTATGGTCTGTTCTCTCAGTTCTTGTTGATAAGCTAGCTTATCTTCATCTGTTACTATCTGGTTATAGTGCAGTCTTTGCTCATCTGTGAGTGCTGCCGTAAATGCCTGAGTGCCTGCTTCGGGAAGATCGGATATGTCCAGCAGATCAGACCAAGAAGCCAACAAACGCTTCTGCGCGATCTTAAATCGCCCTATCCAGTGCACGAATTCACTCTGGCCTCGATATGTGCGAAACATCTGGAGGAATCGCCAAAGGAACACATGATTTACTCCCTTCACGAAGTATGGTTTCAATGTGTCCTTGAAATGAGCGAGGCCACGATCCGGATCTCGGAGTAAGGCATTATCGAGCATCGACTTATAAAAAGAAGCGGAACCAATGAGGGCATTCTTTAATGATGGTCCGTGTTTATCTGCATCCAATGTTGTAATCCCTAACCAGTCATCAATTAAATCTTCATATTCAAACCAGCTTGATTGGCCATCAAATTGGGGTGGAACCTTCGGTGTCATTTTGATGCCCATCCGGTTTTCGGAATGACTGGTGGCGGCATATGCTTCAGGCTCTTCATAAGAGACAATCTGGAATTGTTCTTCATCTGAATCCATGTTGTGGATTAAGACCATGGCAGCTACTCTAACTTGACCTACAGGTTGCCTCCGCAAGTCCGATATACGGAATGTATGCAGAGAACGGCAGTTCGGCACACGGATCTAGACTTGGCGAAGGCACAGGCTCCGCTACCACTTTGAGGTAGCTATCCCTCTATTAGGGGAGCCCTGCATTATGTACAAACACCTGAGTCAAGCAGATTCTGCTAGTCTTGAGCCATGCGGAGTGCGCATGAAAGATATGAATTATGTATACATGTCAACATGCATGACAGCATTGTGTAGACACGTAAACAAAAATAAATCACAGGGAGGAGGGGGGGGGTGTGGGGGTCCGGGGACCGGGCTCATATATATGTGTGTGTAATACCATACTGGCTAACAACCCTCCAACTTCACCACCAGGTCATATCCCTCAACAAAGAGACCATGACCAACTTACCTTATATAGCACCGCCATGCAATCTTGATGCGATGGGAAGCCTAGGCCTGGCAAAATGGGGGGCAAATGTTGCTAGAAATTCCAACCTAAGAGGCCAAACAACGAGTACGTGGGGGAACATCTGCAAACCAGTGGTTCGTTGCTGGGTTCAAAGAGCATAGCTAAGTTGACATCCATCAGAACAGTAATCAGAATTACATGCGAGACGAATGGCAAATTGACTGCTCTGACCACGGTCCAGTGGTTGCAACATGGCCGAAACGTACGAGAGTTTACTTTACTGGTACCAGGGTGAACAGTCCGAGTTCGATGCAAACAAAACCCAAACCAAAAAAAAACAACATGTAACACATCACAGCTCTCAAAATCTATTAGATCCAAGGAATCCAAGGGGTCCTATTCAAACCTGCAATATTTGGACAGTGGATGTCACGACACCATGGAGGCCACCACAATGAGTGTCTTGAGTGTGCCGAACCTATTCTGTTTGTGTGGTGGTACCTGGTTGGGAAAGCCTCAAAATCCGTTGGCTTAATTATCATCTTTGTCATTGTCTCCACTGATCACTAATTTATGCCTATTGTGGTAGGAAATCCATGTCACCACTTTCAAACACACCCACGTGCATCTGAATCTGTACAGTTTTCTTTCCAACACATTGACATAATAAGTAACACAAGTGTTTCCAAAGCAATGGCAACAAGAAGAGCATCACATTAGTAGGATCATTGCCAAAATCATTTTGCAATTTCCGGCAAGTGAGTAAATTTCAAACAAAATGCCTCACCTCAAACGGGAAGTTGTTCTTCCTGACGCAAGGGCTCGAAACACGACAGAAAAACAGTCTTTTGGAGGTCCTGGAAACAAAATGTTGATCCGAATCAGAATCTGGGTTTGGTAAAAAAGAAATGCTGGGGTAAAAAAACAATCCAATGGATCAAAACCTCATCTTTTTAATTTTACTACTTTCTGATAACATGGGAGTATTGAAAGGTAGATCCAAATTCATTATTGCTCATGTCATCTGCCATGCGCAAAATGTGTACAACTATTTAGAAAAAATGTTGTGTGTCATGTGAGTTGAATACCAAAGAGTGCCAGTTTCAGTCCTATTTTTTTGTTCGATCGAAGTGTGCGACGCGCGCCCTCCCAAACAGTTGAGCACATGATATAGGATCTCCCCAAGAGTGTCAAGGTTTTGAATCAATCCGAACGAATCCACCGCCATTTCAGTTCCAGGTTTAACCATTGAGTTGAAGGCTCATGTCATGTGCGGTATATGCGGTATACATGTAAATTCATGTGGGAAAAATCATGGCACTGGAATTAAATCAAACATGTTACAAGAATGCAGGGGTGTGTCAGACGTTGCACAAAATTACACAATTTTAGAACTGAATTCGGGGGTTGTAATTTCGAAAAAATATGTCGTTCCGTCCATCCAGCTTTAGTTTTATTCAGCAAAGGTCTTTGAAGCAAAAACAAAAGAAAACAGAAACAACAAAGAACGGATTCGCCATTTTCAATCAAAGGTGCAACACATCTGATGATTCTTATGCACATCAACAATCATGCAAAACACATTAGAACTCGTCAAACAAATCTGCCCACGTCTTCTCGTTTCCCCTTCGTTTCCTGACCTTGTGATCCATGCCCGTGCTACACCAACCGGGATCGGCTTGCAACTTCTCCGGGAGTTGTCACGTAGTGTCTGCCAAATCCTACCAGGTGCACCGCGTCATGATCTTTGGGCATTGGGATGAATTGGGTATCTGCAGTATTGGAAGTGCGCCATGCCGGTTTGCTCTCGCAGTGCCCTACAGCAACTTACGGTATTGGCACAAGACAGGGAAAATCATAGGAAACACAATTTGTTGTTTCCCAAAATTTCCCCCACGTTTTCCAGTGGTTTTTCCAGATGTTTAAGGTTTCCCATGTTTTTCATCACCTTTTCCCCAGCTTTTCACCCTTTCTTTCATCGATGTTCTCCCTTCCCCCATGAAATTCACCATTTCAGGCGAGGCGAAGCCGTGGTGAAACTTCCCCAGCTCAGAGATGGTTTCACGGCTGCGTTTCAGGCTACACGACAAGATCTTGTGAATCACATGCTGCGTGCTCCGAAAGGATCCGAAAGGCCCGAAATCTGTGATGTGGCACATTCTGAATCATTGGACATGATTGGTCACTTAAGGTGTGAATGGATTCGATTCAGGTTGTTTGATATGAATCGACATTCTGAATCGATATGACATCATTGGAACATATATAATATATAATTAGAAGTTCGGGCCGGCCAAAAGAAAAAATGAAAAATGCAAAAGAAAAAACACCACAACCACCAGAATTACAAATGCAAAATACCTGGAAAAAAAGGAAACAAATATCAGGTTTCTTTCCCAGAGTTCATGAAACATCACAGCAAAAAAAAACAGACATTTTTTCCTTTAAAATCATCAGAAATTCTGACTTTGATGCACATGTTTCTTAACCGCGCGTCGCGCCTCCCCCTTGTGTTGTTGTGCCGGCTCCACGGCCTTGAATAGATTGCATCCATGATGAAGAATCTGTTGATATGTCTCTTGCTTCAAGGTGTTTACAATGATATTTTTGTGAACAAACCGATCCTTGTTCTGGATATCTTTGAGGTAGTGGTTCCCAATGTGCTGTTAGCCGAACCTACCAAACCATGAGACAGCACGGCGCGCTATTTTCTCCTCGCAATGGGGTCTTGAGCCAAGTTGGCGTCCCAATGCATTAATGTGCATGTACACGGCACATGCAACTACCGTACCACTTCGTTCCCTTTAGCACCCCCCATGCCCGTGGTATCTTCGAACCACGGACACGAGAGAGGGAACTTTGAATTAGTGAGGTCCTGCTACTTGAATTACGCCTATCTACATAAAGATGCCATTCGGCTCCCCCTTTCCCACATACCCGTCGGGTATAATGGTTCAGGGTTCACCTACTCTTTGGCTGTCGATGCATTGGCGTTTCATCAAGCTGTACAACGCGAATTATTGCTAGCTAACACCTACTTTTCTACGTTGGCTAAGCTCACCACTCACCCGTCGGGAGAAATGGATCGCCTCGCTACCAAAGACTTACAGTGCCAACTAACGAATTCACGTGCACAATGCAGAATCTCGTGCAGATTGGGAATATCAAAAGTTCTGAACCTAAGCGAATTAGTCCAATGCCTCGCTCAGAGTCCACTCAGTTGGTCTTTTCCTGATCATCTGTTCACAAAGACGATACACATCTTATAGACCAGTGATCATGAAGCAATTGGTTTACTCCTCACGGCGGACTTTCTTCCATTGGGGTGCTGATGGAGGTTTCTCCCATTGTGCCGCACGTTTTGGAGCAGCTTTCGGCGATGAAGGCTTTGCAGGCGGCGCCTTCGATGGTTCATGGGACTTTGGCATAGCTTTGGCTTTTGGTGCGCTAGCCGATGAGGATGATGCCGAACCAGTGCCTTCAGGTTTCTGCGAAGGTTGTGCGGGTGGTTTGGTAAACTTGGAAGCTGCAGTGTGTCCAACCGCCTTGAACACTTCGCTCACCACTTCGTCACCAAGAGTTGGAGCCATCTTCATTTTCATTTCGGTCTTTCCCCTTTGCGCTTCAGCCTCAGCCAGCTGGATAGCATATGCCATTTTGCTGACGAAATTTTGTGGTAAAGGGATTCCACACTGTTGTGCCGCAAAGAGCAACTCTACTCTCTGTTCTTTCTCCCTTAGGCTCAGATAAACTGAGAAGGCTGGAAGTTCGATGCAGTCGGGGAAGCCGTGGCTCCCGGATCGAAAGAAGGTGTACGACTCGTGCTCTGGGAACGTCCCTTTGAGAAGTCGCCGAAGGAAATTGCTGATCGTCACTCGCATCTCCTGTTTCCCTTGGGCATCAGCCTGCATTCGGTTCATTGGCATGAGGAAGCCTAGTGATTCTGGAGTGTATCCGGCGCATACCAGAAATTCCATCATCTTCTCATAGATCTCCAAGGTCTTGATGACAGGCATCATCATGTTTCTGGGTCGTCCTGAATACAACTTCTCTCCCTCTGACCATGAATTCCTCTTTGCTTTCTCCTGAAAGAGTTCGTCCAGCTCCAGCTCCGTCGGTCGCTTGAGATTGCCATCCTGGTCTTCTCCTGTATAGGGGCAGAAGTCGTCCAGGTCCAGCCGGACTTGCTTGGTCTCTGTCATCATCTCATGGTATTCCTCTGGGGTCATGGTGACTCTTTGTTTGTAATAAAACCGGAACATGGTGATGATCTTTGACATGACTGCGTTGTCGTATAAGTGAGCCGCGGCCTCGGAGACATCATTGTTGATGAGTCCATCTTCTGGCATACCCTTGCTGCCGCTCTCGAGGTTCTTGGTCCATGCTGGAAGTTTGTAAGAGGGTTCATCTTCAGGTTCGACGTCCATTTCGTCGTCGTCATCTTCAACGATTTCGTCCTCCTCTTGTTGGGCTTCCTCCTCCTGATCCATTTCCTCATCATCGCCTTCGTTGTAATCGACCTCATCGGGATTGAAGCCATAGTCGTTGGATTCGGACACATTCTCTTGTGCTTGATTGACCGTATCCTTGAACAATGACTCTTCTTGTCGACGAACTTCTTCATCGAGCTCTTTCTTCGAGGCCTCATCCTCATCATCTTCAGGAGCTTGCAGCCGATATGGACGGATTCCACAACTTTCAAGTTCCGTCCAGCAAACTAGACAAACCGCTAGCTTTGTCGGCGTCTCATTGAGACAGTGAGGACAATGGCGGCAACCTGATGTTTGCACCCTTTTGCGTTCGACTATATAGTCAATCAGCTTGATGCGGGCCATGTATTGCTCTTGTCCACCAGGTTCGATGAGGTTGTTCTCAAATTTGTTGACGATGTTCATGGCATCCATGGCGGTTTCGTCAAACGGTTGGTCTTCGGCGTCGATGCACTGCCTCGCAACCCTCAAGATGGACTCCTTGGTGGCTACCGTTCTTGATTTGACCGTTCCAGACCGAACTACCTGGTCGTCGCCCGACGGGACGAACAACCGGAGCCACGTCTTATTGTTTTGGTCCCTGGGGTCCTGAATCCATCCTCCTTTGATTGCCGAGAACGGGATGATCTTTGGTGAAACGATCTGTCCCGAATCAGTCCGTCGACCGCCGTATTCCACCATCAAGGTCTCGGTCGGGACGAACAAGCAAATGTAGTCCCCCCTTCGTGTATCAACGCTCTTCGTGATGGTCCAAGATCTGTGATCCCAAGGCACATACGGGTTGAAGAACGTGAACATCCGATGACCTTCTCCAAGACCTCCTGGAATTAATCCCTGCCTCCAAATACTTCGAAGGTTGGTCTTCTTGGTGATGTGGAAACAAACCGGTAACGACAAAATGGTGTTGGGCGCGATTGGATGTGAAAGTAGTGAGGACAGCAGTGAGACGTCGTCCCTTGATGATCCTTCTTTGTGCCCCGTAGGAGCACGGACCGCTACAGGATATAGCAGTAGACCTTCATCAGGGATGTTCGTGTCCGCATCAACTTTGTTGTCAATGCACGTCAGGCTTGTGCGCTCAATGTCCTTGTTGATGCCAAATGCCAAGACTTGTTCACGAACACGACGTCCATACCGGGCACAGTGGAACATGATCTTGAAGAGCAATGTCATGCGGAAGTTTGCCTCTTTGAGGTTCCATGCACTCTGATCATTTGCTCTCCCTTTTGGAGCAAGGAACACATGTGGCCAGCGTGCGTAGTCGTGCCTCCAGATGGACTCACATTTGAGCACGTCCTCGCTGGGCACCCAGCCGGCGTCATCACATGGCAGACTTTGTTGCTCTGATGCTTTTCCCACGTTGTGCCGCAGGATCCTGTTTAGTGATGCACTCACTTTGTCCTCGTAGGTGTTGAGTCGGTTCCCAGTGTCAAAGCGGTAGTTTGCTGCATATTCGACGCCGCCGAAATAGGAGCAATTGAAGAAATGCGCCCCCGTCGTTGGGATGATTTTCAAGAAACCATCTTGCGGCGCCTCAACTCTCTTGTAGAAGGGCTTCCTGATGTTGTTATCAGAATAGCTCGCCATGAATTCTGGCACAGACCACGAGTCGCCTCCTCCTCTGACAATAGCGTCTCGGATCACCTCGTTGAGGTCAACAATGTTCTGTGGTCCTAGCTTTGTGATATCACGTCCTTCTATGCAGAATCTACCATACTCATCGAGGTCACCAACTTCAGACATGGTTCTGATGCTGTCGTACCATTGGTGTTCACTAAACCTCGATCTTGTGGGTTCCTCCGTTTGCCCCGACCCGTCAGTAGCACCTGAACCGTCCTTCTTGTGCTCAGGAGGCTCCATATCGACGTCATCAGATGTTGGACTATCAGCCTCGAGCGACGCTCGGACGGCCTTTAGCACCTTTCTGACTTCATCTCTCTTCTCATGTTCACATTCAAGATGGCTATGCTTGGTGCTACCGCAATACAAACACACATTGACATCCTCGGAGACGGTGAAGAGTTTTCCCAACGCATCCAAAAGTTGTTGCTTCCCGGAAATCTCTGAGTCCCTAACAACATCGGTTGGATCATTTGTTGGCTCATCAGCTTCCTCCTCCCCAGGGTGAGCCGTCGACTCGTCACCTGGCTTGGCATCTGCATCAGTGCCCATGCTGGCATCGTCCCCTGTGATGTTGTTCTTCTTCCGATAGTGGGTGAACACCTGGTCCTTCTCCCAGTCCGTAAGGCAGCAGAAGTTAGCCAGTGAGTCGTATCCGGGGATTGCGTGGATGATCTTCATGACCCTTTCGGCTTCTGCGGTCTGCAGTGTGCAGTCGAAGGATCCCCGTCTCTTGTCATTGATGGTGCTTGAGGTTCTTGAGGTCGAAGTGAACTGCGCCAATGCCCTTTCCAATCCATTGAGATACTCGGCTGGATCGACACTGGCATTGAAAATGTCCACAACTCCCTTGGCCATGTTTGCCACATCCAATACACCAAGCCAGAACTCGATGATATCTCCAGTTTTCTCAGCTGATGCACGGGAGAATCCAAAGATCTCGTTCCTCTCCTTCACCTCGGGAACGGCAACCTTTTCGAAGAAATCTTTGTATGCGACGTTTCCGCAATCCTTCGTGACTCTGTAGATCAAAAGCCACTTCTTTGCAACATCATCGAAAACTCTTTCTCGATATATGCTGAATTGCTTGCCGCGTCCGTTTCGGAAAATTTCCAAAGCTTGTCTCTTCGAAATTCTGACTCCTCCCATGTGAGATAGAGATTTCATCAAGTGCTCCCCATACGCCAACGATGCATTTGAAATCAACGAAGACGCAATGAATGTGAGCCAGTTTTGAAATCCTTGATGGATGTCGACAATGTCAACACCAAGGTCCTCGAATGCAACTTTCAATCTGGCTGCAAGGAGTAGTACGGACTTCCTGGCCTCCAATGTGGGAGATGAACGCCTGTAATGGTCCTGAGTATTGGCGGAGCAATTGATGCAATGGGTTGGCCTTAATGTGCATGACTCAATCTCATCCATTGTCACTGCGCCTCTACAGGTTCCGCATAGGATGTCGTTATTCTCCTTGTCAATGGTGAACCACATGCATCGATCGGAAACCATTGGTTCCAGCTCGTGGGTGCCGACCACCGGTTCGACCCAACTTGTCTTGAGTCTTTTGTCTTTGGTGAATCTGTTCACGGCGGTCCCAGGGCCTCGCTGGAAGATTGTGGTATCGTCATTGGCATAGTCACCAGGGGTCATCTCGCCGCCGGCGATCTTGAACGCCTCAGTTGGCCCGGTCATATCCTCCAGGACTTTGGCAACGATGCCCGATTCATCAGGCTTGAATGCTCCCTCGTTGAGGATTGATACATGTTCTCTGTTCGTTGCGCACATGAGGAAGACCCTTTGGCGAAATAGATTCTTCTCGATGACTGACCAAATTGCCGTCTTTCCCAAAGTCCCCTTCTTGGTTGTATTCAAAATTGGGTATTGTTTTCCAAATTGTGAATACATGGATCGCCACATCCTTTGATCCGATGTTACCAAGATTCCTTGAAGCCTCATCTTCTCAATCAGCTCCTCTGCAATCCTGGATGTAACAGAGTCCATTCCGTTGAACATGGAGTCATTGTTGATGGCGACCATCAGGGGTCGGGACGTAACTTGATCAAGATCGAGCACCCCTTTGACAAACTTGTTCTTGAACTCATTTTCAAGCATGACACAATGAGGTGGTTTTGGTGAGTGAAGGAACTGCAATGACAACCAAAGATGCACAGTTATCAAACCATCGTCGACGGTATCCGTGCTGAGATACTGCTTGACTTTGTCAAGGGTGTCAAGGAATTGCTGAAGTGGTCGTTCTGCATCAGAATCGTGGATCTTGAACACTTCGACACTTTCCCATCCCATGTCAGCTAATCCCATTTGGATGCCATGCGTCCCACTTTGGGTTCCCACGCGGAACATCAGGTCGGTGATAAGGATGGTCGTTCCAGCCCTGAAGTCACCTGCCAACATGTCATGGTCTCTTGGGCCGCTTGGTGCATCGATGATTCTGCAAGCGAGTGGATTGGTGATCATCTTCTTGATGCGGCCAAGGTCAGACAGGTTGGCTACGTTCACATCGTGGTGCCCCAACATCATGAGCATACCTGCAGTCGACAAATAGCATCCGGTCCGCGTCAGCATGTACTTGCGGACAATGTGGCTGTAACACCTCAGCCAATCTTTCTCGGATATTGTGGATGCAGTGTCCTCAGTGACGACCCCCGGATTGCAAACACCGAAGATCATGCAGGCATATGCGGTTACCCTCCTCAAATATTGTGCCCAAGGTGCTGAACCCAACGTGCTTGCTGCTTGGGCTGCGGGTCCTTGGACGATTGATAGAAGAAAGTGATCCCGTTCGTCCATCCATGCAGAAGTGATGAACTCGGAGTTCCTTTGATCGGGCATTGATGAAGTTCTGAAAATATATCCATTCGGTGCCCGAGGAATTACCCAGTCCTTCATGGTAGGAGGTGTAGATGGCCTTGCCTTCGATGGTGGAGCTTTCGGTGGTGGTGCACTCCCAGCTGCAGAGCTGTAACCATCGTGTCCACCGGCGGTGGAACTACTAGGCCCAGTCTGTTGTTGTTGCTGTTGTGCTCGCTGTGCATCGGCTTCCCTCTGTTGCTTGTCATTCATCATTCTGATAGGTGATGGATCCCAACCTGGATGATCCGGCTGACTAGGAGGGTTTCTACCGTCTTTCGGCATCAGCGGAATGTCCCAACCATCGATGTGGGAGACATCTGTGGCCCCTTGGCCCGTCTGTGTAGTGGCAGTGGTCGTCACATAGTCGCGGATGCAGGAAAATGTCCTGTTCCGTTTCTCCACATCCTCAAACATGCCCTGGTCGGCCCTCTCAATGTTGTAACCCCCCAACTCCCATATGTCGTTGCGGAGGTCAATGGCCTGTTTCATTCTGACCAGATCAGCCTTGATGATCCCGCTCAGGTATGACATTGACTCGAAGTTTGCCAATTTTGTCATCCACTCATGAAGCATCTTGGAAATCATGAGAATGGTTTGCAAATGGACAACAGCTGCCGTCCGTTCCAAGCTGAGATCATAACTCATTGACATCCAGTCTTCCAGGACATTCTGGACGATGATGGGCTTACCCTGGTTGCTGGCCGCTCTTGCATTGTGACGTCGGAGCGCATATCCGAGGCTGTAGCTCTCCTCGTACATGATGCTGACCAAATACTGGATGCGGCTTTCAACTTCAGATGGTTCGGGTTCCTCCCTCCGCATCACTTCAAACGACCACTTCTCCCATTTTCGACGTGCGATCTCCTCGAAGTTCGTCCTCTTTCGGATTTGGTAGCAAGGGCTTCCATACGGAGGATACGTTTGGTTCAATGATCCGAGGTTCGCTGGGCTAGTATTTGCGATCTTGTCACGCAGGTCTTTGACTGTGATCTCCTTGTTGATCATGCTATTTTGCCCAGTGTAGTGGTCTTTGAGGGTATCCCATAGTTCATCTATCCTGATTGCGCACTCAAAGGTGCACAGCATCTGCATGATGTTCTTTTCGTCGGGATTTCTAGCGGCTCCTTCCACCAATTTCGATAGTCGGGCCCCTTGGTCGATGAAACTAATGGCAGACATTGTCAACTCACTTTCGTTGGTCACTTTTGACAACATTTTCATGAGCAACCTGATTGCATGAGTTACGAATGCCCTGCCACTTCTATCCATGACGAAAGCTAAGGCCACAACGACAGGAGGAGAAATCTTCACTCGATCCAGCCATTCATCGAGGTCCTTGTCCTTGTAACCCCTGTAGTTTGCCTCCTCATAGGTTGAGAATGGAGCAGGAAGATTGTGCTCTTGTCCTTTCTTCAGAATGAGGGACAAAGTTGATTTCAGCAAACTAATGCCTTTGGCCGCTGAAGGGATCACAAGGTCAGTTCCAGCCATTGCGAAGACTGAAGTGAGGTATGCGGAATCCGGATCCGTCAAGGCGCACCAACGACGCAGGTAGCAGCCCGACTTCACCTTCAATCCACCTCTGACGGGATCCGGATCCGCCAGTATTGATCCACGTCGTGGATACAACCTCAGCTTCACCTTCACACCGCCTCGTTGGGTGATGAAGTTAATGAATAATTGTTCATTGATGGTCTTCTCATTAACTTTGAGTTCAAAGTCATTCACAATGATGCATGCACATGATTTCGATCTACTGTCATCCATATCATCTGGAACTTTTGGTCGTTTTCCCCTTCCATAAGCGTTGTTGATCAACATTTGATTGGTGACACCTCGAAGTATACATCTGACAATCATCTCGGTGTACAATTGTGTTGCACGTGTCTCTCTGCCCGCACATTGACCGTGAGTGTGTGAGCCGTCACATTTCACATGCAAGTCAAAGAATTCAACCCCCCATGATACGATCCTCCACGGCTTCTTGATTGCGGTCCCAACGTCTTTGAATTGTGACTTCAAACCATACATGCATCCATCAAAATCATGCACAGTTGATTGGGTCCCATTGATCAGAAACTTCATTCTCTCATCATTCCAATAATCGCATCCCCGAGGTAGTTCCAACAATGCCATTGCATGCAAAATATGTACACGTTGCAGACACAATGTGAACTCTTCCCATAGCTCCCAGTACAAAAGTGCTTTCATTCTGATGTTGTGCGCTGTGACCTCACTCACATTTTTGTTTAACCGATTCCACGGTGAACCACCGGTGCAAGGTCCCGCAAAGAACACGCAGTCACTAGGACCCCTGATGCAACGTCTCCATTTTGCCCTCCCGTAGTTGGACATGAGGTTGTCATCTTCGGTAATCGTGACCACATGCATCATCTTAAATCGACTCTGTTTGTGAATCTTGGTGATGATACTTTGCGTTTCGGCACACATAAGGAGCAGGCATGGGACATCATCCTTCATCTCATAGACGTTGAGGGATATGGTAACGTCATTGAGTATTTTCCCGAGAAAGTCAGCATAAGATTGCTTGAAATGATATGTCAGAATCTTCCCATTCTTTCGATGTAGATTCATCTGAATATCCCAATCATTTTGTTTTCTGGTCTCATGCTTCAACTTGTAATGATGGGCTATAAACATGTCATCCAACGGAATGATTTTCATGTTTCCATCAAGGATACAGGTGACCACGGTGTCCTGGCACGATGCCCTGTCCTCCACATCAGACCCGCTGTCCATCACATCTTTGATGTCTGCATTGGATATGATCTTGAAGGTAGTGGTCCCTGTCCAAAATTCATTTCTCTTATTGGTCTTCTCGATGTTATTCCCCGCCAATCTCCAGGAGTCATGGATCAATCTCCCACTTGACTGAAACACTTGGTTGGTTTCCCTTTCATCTCTAAACCGTCTCAGCTTACATGGCAGAAAGTCAGCCTCCTTGGGGGTGAACATCTTTCTTCTTGGTATTTTGTGCACTCTCGTCAATGTTGTTTCATCCTTCCATACCCATTCATCTTGATTACATTCATTTTTGGACATTTTCTTTCCCTTTCTTGATGACGTTGATGGGTTGTAGGCTTTATCTTTTGACACTCTACCAGCAATCACGTCACCACCGGCGAACACAAGTCGTCGTCGATTGGGATCTTTGTTTTCTGTGGGATACGGATCATCATCGGGGTCCCCCGTCGGAGGAAATCCCATTGGAAGGCTACCCCATCCAGAACTCCCCCCATGAACAACTCGGAGTAGCGTGTTGATCACCCGAGCAGTACCACAAGGAGCTGCATGAATGGTTGTGGGTTCATTTCCATGGGATTGATGACAAAAGAGTTGACCTACCCCCACAGTTAACTGAGGATACTTCAGGACTTGAGTCTGACGAGTCGGCACCGCAGCAGCATGGAGCCCTTGTCGTTCTATTGACGCCAGGTGTCCCGGTGAGACAACACCAGCTGATTGCCTAGTAATCACCGACGGTGATATACTAAATTGACACGGATGGTATTGGAAACAAGCTCGTTCTACCCATTGATCAAAACGGTCTTGTTGTTGAACGGGTGGAACTCGATCCTCAACCTTGATCCATTTGCCATGAGAAAGTATCCAGGTACTTCTCAAACAATCATGAGGCAATGAAACACCAGGTGGTCGCTTTCTAAAGAAAGTGGGCGTCTTAACAACCAATATGGGATCCATACCAGGTAGTTGTTGTACTTGTTCTTTACCAGAAAGACCCTTCTGATACACCTCAGGTGGTAGAATAGGTATTTCGGTATACGGAAAATTTGGAACGTCTTGAGTTTTGGTTTGAAACACTTGTCGGACAGTGGTATCGACATCCGTGGTAGGTGAGACCATATCGAGCAGATCTTTCGTACCGATGTCACCAGGGTCCAACAGGTTGATGAGCATACACGCTCTTTTCCATGCCAACGGATTCTTGAAACCTTTGGTGTGAATATCAGCGGCCATTTTCGAGGTCACCTCATACATAAGTACGTAGTTCTCTCGAGTAAAATGTTCATGGAGGGAAGTTATGGCTATGCCATGGGTCCTCTCAAGATGCCGCATAGTGGGGTTACGACCCGACCTGACTACACCAATCATGCCCTGATTGTCATCATGAAACAATAATTTGGGCGACTTTCCCGTCAGCGTTTCCCAGATGCTCATTGCGGGCAAGCCCATAGTACGGAGGGTGACATCGGCCGCAACGATTTCGGCCTCAGGCGTCGAATGGCTTACGCATCCTTGCCGCTTGCTGCCCCCGGACAAAGGAAACCGAGTGTGGTTACCCTGGATATGCATAATATGAGACCCTGAAGTTGATCTCAAAGACTGTGCACACCCTGCAAAATCAGCATCTGCATATTAAATAAAGACAACGTCAAGTCATTGAATTGGTCCCCAACCCATCCGGTCATTCTCTTAGATAGGCTGGAATTCACGTAGCACATCAAGTGATACAGTTTTGCATCGTCATCAACAGTCCACTTTGTTACATTCCTGGCCAGGGAATTAATGGAACGAAGCAGATCAAAACGAGCAATCCTCGCCGCGTACAACAGCTTCATCAGCACGCTGGCAGCGTGTGGCGCTAATGCACCTCTCTCAGACTCCCCAGGCGAGACGTCTTCCCCTTGGGTTCCTTGTTCATAAAACAATGGAGCGTCCGGATCAAATTCATGAGTGCACCATGGACAAACTTTCTTGTTCTTGGGGTTCCCGGGACATGGTGCTCTAGATTTGTGCTTCTTTGTTTCCTCAGGTAGACTTGGAGTGGATACGTGTTTCAACTTCGTATCTTTTCCAACAATGTCCAGATACTTCTCAACCGACAGCTTCAACAAACCTTCCATGTCATAGGTCATGGTTGATACCGGGGTTCCATCATGAAGTTTGGTAGATCCCTTTCTCAAAACACAACCAAGATAGAGTCCTAAGTCAGTCTCGGGCTCGATGTTGAGTTTTGATCGAAGCATCTCCCAACCCTTAGTCAGGTTCTCTTCCGGTCCTGCCAGCTTTAAGTCGTCTACATAGATGACGAGAAGTAACTTCAGTTTCTTATGAAAATACATTGAGGGCCATTCTTCTCCAACGGGAACGAAGTCGAGTTCACGAACTTTCTGATCACAATGTTGTTCCCACATTGTTCCCGAATCGGGGTGACCATATAAAGCTTTAACCAATCTTACAACTGGTCTTCGGAACTTCCGAAAATCGACATCGTCTGGCCATGCATCTTCAGGTAGCTCAACCCAACATGGTGGTCCGGTTAGTTTTGCTTGAATGTATGCCTGGATGGCATCGGCAAGTTTTACATTGTGGCCTGGAAGACACCCATAGAAATCAGCCCATCTCGATGCCTCAAAAGTAGCTGGTGAATTGCCCAAGTCCTGGAAGAAAGCTGCCTCCCAGAATTGGTTCTTCACCTGGTTACCAAGCAAGACACCTCGGCCTTTGAATTTTCTACTAGGACTCCCTGCAGGCAATTGATAGTTCTTTTCAACACAGATACCATGTACTCTGGCCATGTGAACCTCAGTCTTGTTTGCCTTTGCTTCACGAACAACATCATCATATTCTCTAACGACACTGAAATCGTAGACTCCAGCAGCATGTTGACCCAACCATTCCTTCCTCATAGCTTTACGTGCATCATCGTTTTCCATCATTTCTTTTCGACCTACAGGCCTTGCCACTGCAGTGTTGAACATCTTATTGATATTGATTCCATTGTCATTTGAAGTAAGCTTTTCTCGATGATCACCGCAATGATTGATGCATGGCATGCATGGAAATGGAAGGAAAACATCATTGAGGCCACGAGCGTCTTGGGGCACATCGTTGGTGTCGTGCAATGTTACAGCAGCCACCACCTTCCCCTGGTTGAAGTCATACACTTTGTCGTTATTCCATGTGGCTTTCGGTCCGTTGCCCTTCTCGACCTCAGACCATTCGTCCCACTCCATCAAGAAGTCATCATCATCAGGTACATCAGTGTCTGATAGATCTGAATAATATGGAGCAGAGGCAGAGACCCCTCTCCCGACGGGAGAAACGGCCCTTTTCCCATACTGAAAAACCTTACCTCTTCGGACGTAGTCTTGGGACATGGCCACTCCTGAAACGTGATCGTCTTTCTTGGAGGATTTGGCTTTCTTGGCTTCTTTCTCTTTCTTCTTTTCTTCTTTCCTCTTTGCTCGCTCCTCGCTCTCCTTGATTTTCGCATCACTCTTCTTCTTTTCTTCTTCAGCTTCAATCTTCTTCTCTTCGGCCTTTGCGATCCCTTTTCTGACGGTGGGTGACATCTTCCTCCATTCGTCAGGGGTATATTTCGAAGGTCTTGGAGTAGTTGATATTCTGCGAAAACCACGTTCATCAATACGGTATGGATGACCGCGAGAATTGAGCTTCACCCATTCACCATCGTCATTCAGGTACACGATTCCATCCCCAGCCTTCCCCAAGGAGTAGTGTTCTGGTCCTCCATCTGGAACATGAAGATCTGGATGTGCTGGCTTGTCGATACCTGGTGGTCCCAGCCTTTCCGACATTGCATCGAGATGTCTCTCAGCTTCCAACTCTCCCTCGGTCGGTTCCCGTGGGACCTTCGACGAAGGTTCACCACCACCACCATGACCATCGTCATCGTCTCCACCTTCATCATCATCATCATCCGGTGTAGGTGGCGGTAGGATTTCTGGGTTTCCTTCAAGACGATCTTTTACTTTCAACCCTTCAATGGAAACATTAATCCTCTCATACTCTAACTTGCATGGGAATTCAAGGGGTTCCTTTAGTTCAACCCTCTCTGTGTAATGCGGAGTCCTCAGCTTGGCAATGGGCTTCTCTGCGTCATAGGCCAAGTTCTGCTTACTCCAGTCACATAGCGCCCATACTCTGTACTTTCTCGACCAATGGAGCCCGGGACCAATGGAGTATCCGGCGAACACTCCGGGGATTCCCATAGGGTCAAATTTGTGTTGTTGTTCTCGTTCACGTGAACCACTGGGTTTGAAGTACACGAGGGCACCGAAGGGTATCATCTTCCCTTTGAATTCTTCTCCATGAAGTTTGCACCAAGAACTGACCTCATCGTCGTTGGGCTCGATGTTTAGTAGATGGCTGACACATCTAATGGCATACATCCAAAAGCATGGTGGAATTCCTGCTTCAAGTAGACATGTCGTCGTTGCCACGAGCACGAATTGGTCAGTCCTTTCTGCAAGCGAGTTGTGCTTGGTCTTTCCAGCCAAGGGAGGTTCTGCCAAAATTGGCGAATCCTTTCGGGTAGCCTTGTGATGATGGTGAGCAGTGACGAGAGATTGAACACGTGCTGCAGTGTCAGCAAAGACATCTCTAAGGCTCCAAGGTCATTGATTTGCCACAACGTTTGCCTTCATGAAGATCAAAAAGACAGAACTCCATGCACAGCATCAAGCAAAGTGTCTTTAGATAGATGTTGATGTACTGTATACGTATGTGGTAATGTGAATCATTCTAAATCGTCAAGAATAAGCTGCTGTCCGGCACATCTGCACATCTTGGATACCCCGCGAACGTATCAAAGGCCATCATTGTGCGCACATGGTGTGCAACGGGAATTCCCGAAACTGTAGTAGTGAAATGTTCAATCGAGGAATGTTGGAGTGGATGCTATCTTCAATCCTTGGAGGTCCCCTCTTTCACCGACCCAATCTAAATTGCTTCTTGAAAGTAGTGAGCAACGACAAATTTCCAACTTCCAACACACTCAGAAAGATCCATAGTTTCTCACCAAAAACGAAAAGTTGATGGTCAGTACAAGTGGTCATATTCAACATCCATGGGTGATAATTTGATGCGCGCTTCACTCCGTGATGTCCCTTTGAACCTGAAACCAGTGACATCGATTACGCATTGCACATATCAGGCATATCCTCTAAATCGCAAAATCATCCCACATGAATCTTAACCGCAGCCAATACACCCGCAAACAAGACCTGATATCTTGCCGATCATGGAGTCGTGGGAGCTGTATTACTACCTGAGGAATATTAACCTATCCATACTTGGGGGAGCTTCTACGTCTTGCACTGGGAAAAAAATCTTACCAAAGTTGCCACTGGGATGATCCATGAAGCTAAGGCAGCTAAGATCATCTAAGATCTATGGTTTGGGCCTAGAGGTCATGTCACGTTCTTTTGCCTAACGACGTCATCCCAATTGAAAAATAGCCATGATGTGGAATTGACCAACTAAGCATAACAAATCCACCACGGACGGAAATGAGAGGTGTGAGGCTATAAAACTAATGGCTGCACAGCAGAGATTCCAGCCACTTGCTAAGCTCAGTCCTGATTCCAAATTGAAATCGAGAGAAACCCCATGCAACCACAGCTGGGAATATGGCTTTAGGACTAAATTAAATCATCTTAAGCCGTCCAACTTTGTGGAGACCCAAGTTTGATCCCTACCCTGTGGACAAAAAAGGCGTCCGGCGGCACATCTTTGATCATATCATAGGGTGCACTCCAAAGGCACCTTTGGCCCGAAATTGAAATATGTTGAAATCATTTCAAATCACAATAGCGAACCTGCAAAAAATGGGAGGCGAAGCAAGTGACTGGAGATGTCTTCCCAAAATTTCAACATTGTGTCAGACACATATAGACACATGCAGATATGTCCAGTATTTCTTGCACCAAGACAACCTGCAAAGGTGCTCGTTGTACAGGTATATGGATAGTGTTTTGCACTGGGGAGATCTTGCTGACAAGGACAATTGATTAGAGGTGCCCAGCATGTTGTGATAAGCTCAACAGTCACAGCTTTGGTGTTTGCAGTGTTCATCAAGTGTCCCATGTTTTCTAATGAACAATGCGACAAAGCTCCTTACGGGCCAGTAGGCGCTGCTTGGCAGCCCCATAGCCATGCTTGTCATTCCCCTAACCTTTTGATGATGGCTTCACTGTTTCACTTGTTCAATGTATCTTCATTCCCAACAAAAACTGACAGACACCAAAGAACTATTCCCGGTGCCAGGCCTTACGTTTCATGCCTTGGGCGGAGCGAAGGTGCAAACAACATCTGGGCCTCAAGATGATTCAACCCCAAAACTCGATATGGACAGAAGAAACATCTTAGCGAACAAATGCCTACTCGTGTACGTGCCCATCGGTGACCTTTAGGCCGCCAAGTATTGCTGAAGATAGTCAAACGCCAAAAACAACATACCTGTTCTGTCCGTGCTTAATCTGATAATTATATAATCTGATTTGTTCTTGAAGGCGATAGAAATTGAATGGGTGGCATGGCGTTTCAACCAAAAGAATTCCGTGTTGGGCAGCGAGTCAATTCTGCAGATTCAATCAAATTCGTGGTTCACCGGCGCTCAATTGTTGGCCTGTGATGATGATTGAGCAATGGTTTTAGGTTATTCATGTGTCCAAAATCGGATGCGTAAACGTCCGTGGTAGGGACTCACACTATCCCTACGCCTTTCATGTTTTCATCCCCACCGGTGCCAGCAGTTTCACCATGTTTCATCCATGGACACTCCCACCTACTATGCCATTGGGCCACTGCATTGAGCGTCACCCGTGCAGCCAAGAGGCTTTTCCCATCAGCAGGTTCACCATTTCCGTCTTGCCCATCTGTCTCGCGAGATCCAAGGGTGTTTTGCCTGGGAACCACAGCTGACATTCGAACTGGCCCTTTCCAGCATAATATAACTTCAATTGATCGCCATACGGGCTGCAGAAATTGACAAGTGGTGACTAAAACGTGCGGAAACCTCTGTTTCATTCTTCACATTGGCTCACGTGGATGTCAAAGACATGGATGAACTCTAAACATCTCTAAACCCTATTGTTTGAACATGTTTCAAACAAGAAGTGCGCTACGTTGATCGTGACAGAGACACGCCCCAAAATCACGGCTCTTGAATTTCAAGGGAACTTTGAAGACGGGAACCTGAGATGAGAAAACCAGGGAAATCCCATGCCCATTGAAGTTGAAAAAACTTACAAAATGTCATAAGTCATAAGATATGCCACATTCATTGAACTGCAACTATTTGTTGTGATTGCCGGTGAAAACCTGTTTTCAAAACGGTTGTGACATCGGCTGAGGCCCCCAGCCTCTGTCGTTCTTGACGTCCACCGAGGCCTTCGCTGCCAGCAGCAGCTTGCCGCTCTCCACGCTGCTGTAGAATGCTGCAGAATGCAGCGGAGTCCAACCTCAGCACCGCAGGCGTCGGAGGCACCCGCGGCGGCACCCGGCGGCTCTGAGCTCCCGGGCCGAACTCGTCCCGGACGTCCACGGCTGCGCCCTTCACCAGGAGAAAGCCGACGATCGCCAGGTGGTCGCCGTATGCTGCCCCGTGCAGCGCGGCCCGGCGGCCTCCCACGACCTCGAAGAGTCGGTCCCGGCAGCGCCGGTCGCGGCGCAGGTGGCCCCGCACCGCCGCCAGGTCGCCATACTGCGCCGCGACGGCGATGTCGTCGTCTCGGCGCGCGGAGAAATGCAGCAGAAATGAAGTTCCTCAGTTCCTTTGATCTTTATGTTTTCTTCTCTAAGTCCAAGTCTGTTACTTATGGAAATTATATTGAACTTATAAGTTAGAAACTGAACTTTTAAGTTCCTGATGTTCATGTTGTGGAACTTGAAGTGCAACTTCATATGTTTTTTCCAGATCTTCTACCTGAGGTAGCATCAAGCTCTATATATAGTCAGTATACCGACTGAGGCACAGACATTCCGCCGCTGCCGCTTCGTCGGCTTCGACTTGTTCTGGATCTTCCGAATCTTCCGGATCTTCCTGGTGTCACAGCTCCCGAAATTGTGTGCACACTTTGGATGTTGCCATGAAAAACTTCCGGGAACTCGATAACAACTCATGTCACCACTACCAAGACGTGAGGCGAAGAAATTGAAAATATCGTCGGCCATTTGCCATGCATGAGGTTGATATATGTTCATGACTGTTGACACTGTGGCAAACCAAGACCATGAACCCACCATTTGAGGATGGATTATACCACCCATTCAGGGTTTTGCTATTGGGTTGAACGCATTGCAATCCACTGAGCCAACATCACCAGCCCATCTTCAACGACAAAATTATTCTGAAAACGCTAGGGCTCTCGACATGGTTTACACACTTTGGATGTTGCCATGAAAAACTTCAGAGAACTTTAAAGGACGTAATGATACGTAATGACTGATCACATGACTTGAGGCAAAGTAACACACACTTTAAGTAACACACACTTTGAAGATTTCGTCTGCTATTGCAATGTATGACGATGATGACAAAGTCACACAGTGTTGTGTCCTCAGTAGACCTTGGATCAAATTTCAACTTCGCAATCTTGGTTTTGATCATGTTGCTGCTGGTGTCCCAAATGGAAGTTGGGAGCACTTCAACCACCGTAGGCTCCTGCACGGAACCCAAATTAGCAGGCAGCATTGCTCAAGAACCAAGCCATGTCTCACAACAATTCAACTTGACTCCAGACATGACTATCATGCTATTTTATGAGGTATCATGGTACACCATGCGTGCAACCTACTGACAAATACTGACAAGACCAGGAATTCAGTTGATGCTTTTACTGGTCGAGATGTGTTAAAAAAAACAGTAAAAGGGAAACAAACACAAGATACAGCTCAATCAGACATGTTTCCAGCGCCTTTGGGCCAGCTTCTGGTTCCTGAACCGCTGCGCTGGAGCAGGTGAAAAGGTGACTGCACACAGTTGTGGAAGTCACAACTCTCAGGCCTCTATCAAAATAAGGCACTCCAAAATATAATGTTTGTTTGATCAGCATTTTCTCTTGGAAACGGCAATTAATTAGCGTGTCCCAGTCCCCTGTGTTTGGAACAACCCACTTTGATCTTCCAAGGTCAGGACCGCAGTGATTTTTGCTGTTTGGCCCGTGGATGAAGCAGGTTCCTGTCCACAGCTGGATCTGAAGCCAGGAAGCACCGCTCTACTCTCGGGGTTCTTCCCATCTATACCAAGAACAGGAGACACAAATTTAATCTTTCACTCACCTCACCGGAATGCAAGCTGTTGAAACGTGTTGAAATACAGACCTCACGTTGATAAAAGTGATGATCAGGAAACTCTTTAACCAAACCATGGACGGTGGACACCCTCCAGGCGCCTTGGTGGCCGCTTCTGGACGTGAATCAGCTTCGGATTGAGTGGTTTCCTTGGGCAAATGCAGATTTCCAAGTGATTCTGATTTCGACCCACCTTTCGACAATGCCTTTCCGACCTTCAAATCTGTAACAGAATGCCTTTGCGTTCATACATATTCATTTAACATGCACGGAACATGTATTACATTAATTACTAAGATGTCTAAAATACTATGTGATGGTGAAATAAATGATTCTCTTGTTTGGTCGGTTTACCTGGCACAGTTTCCGGCCGAGAGTCTTCCACTATTTTGAGAGCTGCATCCTTCTTGATCTCCAATTTTGCATCATCCGCTTGAAAGGTCGTCTCTTTGAGTTTCAAAGCATTGAGAAACTCCAACCAACCACCACGGACGACTCGGTCGACAACAACGGCTTGGAGCTGTGCTCGAGTGATAGCATGATAAAGACGAGCTCTGGTGAAATTGTCAGTGTCACCAGTGATTTGCGCATCAAAGCCAATGCAAATGATAAACAGCTGCTCCAACCCTTTGGCGTTGGTGTCACAGTCAAGAATGAGTTGATCCTTCCTCCTGTCCTGATGTACAGCCTCTGGTAAGAAACGTAAAGATTCCTCAAAGGAAACCAGCTGAATGTTGTAAGCAGGCCCAAAATCTGCCTCCAAACGCTCCTCAAGATGGAACCTGAAAGTTCTGTGGAACTCTTCATCATTTGGCACGAGCAATGCGACGTGCCGATCAAGCCGAATGCTGGGGTATGTCTCTAAAATAAACCACAGAGCTTTCACTGTGTTATCTGCAAACTGAGCAAACAAATCACCATCATACCCTTCGGGCACCTCGAAAATAAATGACTTCAGTGGAGGGCCAGTTGTGCCAAGACATGTAGTTGGCTCACCATCTTGCAGCTGAAATGCGTTAGCTCCAAATACAATTCGCTGTGTGCTGCGCACGACCTGCGTGAGATTCACCTGGCGCATTTCAGGATAACTGTTTTGAAGTAACAAGGACTGCGAAACATCTGAAAGAATCAACTTCTGCTGGGCACGAACTTCCTGGAATATGCTTTGGTTCGTTCTAAATATTTCATGTCCTTCATCAAAAACTGC